>CM019067.1:118177058-118478925 GCA_009667805.1 Leptobrachium leishanense | reverse complement strand
TTGACCCGGCGCACTGCTCCTTGACACAAAGCTTGTACCCCGTCTGGAGTTAACTGAGTCCATTCTGTAGCATAGGGTCTTCTCGACAAAGCATCAGCATCTCGATTATTCACCCCAGGGCGATATTTCAGGCTGAACCGAAACCCTGACAGAGCGGCCAACCACCGATGTCCCGTTGCGTCCAGTTTTGCAGTAGTAAGGACGTAGGTAAGAGGATTGTTATCCGTCTTTATCACAAACTCGGCCCCATACAGATAGTCCTTTAGCTTGTCTACCACTGCCCACTTTAAGGCTAGGAACTCCAACTTGTGGGTAGGATAGTTCTTTTCTGAAAGTGTAAGGCTCCTGCTCACATACGCTACAGGCCTCAGCAATCACCATACTCTTGATACAGGACTCCTCCTAGGCCTTCTCTGCTGGCATCCACATGTAGCTCGTACGGCTTGTGAGGGTCCGCATAGGCCAAGACAGGAGCTTGAGTTAAACTCTCTTTCAGCTTCGTAAAAGCACCCTCGCATTGACTGGTTCATTCTCCCTGTATGGACTCTCGAGCTTTCCTTGGCCCTGGAGCTGACGGATTTCGGTCAGAGACCTTGCACCCTTCTTCTGTGCTTTCCTTCTGTAGGAGCTTGTTCAGTGGTTGAGCTATTTTTGCGAATCCTCCTACAAATTAATGATCTTAACATGTACAGCTTGGAAAAAAGACGAGACAGAGGAGATATGATAGAAACATTTAAATACGTAAAGGGAATCCACAAGGTAGAGGAAGGGAGTATATTTAAAAGGAAACAAAATAGCAAAACAAGAGGACATAGTCTTAGATTAGAGGGGCAAAGGTTTAAAAGTAACATCAGGAAGCATTATTTTACTGAGCGGGTGGTGGATACATGGAACAGTCTTCCAGTAGAAGTGGTAGAGGCCAAAACAGTAATTGAATTTAAGCAAGCATGGGATAGGCATAAGGCTATCCTAAACAAAAGATAAATCCAGGTTAAGTATCCATGTAATTGGGCAGACTAGATGGGCCGAAAGGTTCTTATCTGCCGACATTTTTCTATGTTTCTATGCTTCTAAATCTTCGATAATAAGAGCAGAATCCAAAGAAAGATCTAAGTTCAGTAACGTTTCGGGGTCTAGGCCAAGAAGCTATGGCCTCCAACTTCCGAGGATCTGTCGAAACACCTTCTGCTGAGACCACATGTCCCAGATACGTAACAGATGGTAAAAAGAATTGACATTTCTCCAGAGATAGTTTCAATCCCTCTTCATGGAGCCTCTTCAAGACCTTCTCCAAACGTTGTTCATGTTCTTCCAGAGTCTTCCCGAACACAATTATGTCATCCAGGTACACTAATACTTCGATCAGATTCATGTCCCCGACTGTCTTCTCCATTAACCGTTGGAACGTGGCTGGAGCCCCCGTAAGGCCTTGAGGCATTCTGTTGAATTCGAAGAACCCCAATGGGCAGATGAACGCAGTCTTCTCTTTGTCTTCAGGATGCATTGGTATCTGGTGATACCCACTTCACAGGTCTAGTACACTAAACCATTTTGCTCCAGACAAACACTGTAAGGCATCTTCTATCCGAGGAGTAGCATATTGATCTGGGATGGTTCTCCGATTCAGCGTGCGATAGTCTATGCATAGGCGGACAGAACCATTCTTCTTCCGGCCCATTACTATTGGAGATGCATATGGGCTCCTGGACTCTTGGATCACCTTGGTTCTTTGCAGTTCATTCAGCTGTTCTCGTAGATCATCCAAGTCTCCCAGCGGAACTCGTCTTGACCTTTCACGAAACGGCTTGTCCTCTTGTAATCGAATGCGGTGCTCAGTACTTTTAGCTAGGCCTACGTCGAACTCATCTTTCGAGAACAAGTCTCTCCACTTTAGAACTTGGGACTGAAGACATTTCTTCCATTCAGGTGAAATGGGAGCGTCCTTGGGGTAGAACCTTTCATCTGGAATCTCTTTATCCACTCCCTCTCCTAAATCGGTAGGAGAGAGGGGCGTAGGGGACGCTACTTGCCCGATAGGCATTCGTGCTTTAAGGACTACTGGAGAATCAGACACATTGCAGACGCTGACTGAGACTCTTCCTCGTGTTCTTTTCAAAGCTTTAGTGGAGATTATTTCAGGGATTACTTCTACTCCGGCTTCGCTCCCATGATTAAAATCGGTTTCCAGTACCACATAGGGCCCTGGTTGCGATCCGTTCAACTTGACTGAAGCCCGGAAGCTTGCTACTTCTCCCGATTGCAGAACCTTTTCTGTTCCTTCTAATCTCCATAGGCGCCCCACTTCGGCAGGTGCCTTCTGTTCTTCGACCATTCTCTGATAGACTGGACGTAAAATTGGGTGTACTCCTTCAGTAGAACCTTCTTCCAATATGATAGGTGTCAGGAGACGTCGCACCAAATCAGTATTCGTCCCCACTATCATGGAACTCCTGTTTGCCCCTGAAGGCCGAGGACACACAATGGCCAATGCATCACAACCTCCGGACTGTCCGATGACTTCGGATCCGATCTCCAACTTCACCTGTAGATACCCATCATAAGGGAGTTTCTCAGTTCCGATACCCCAGATTTCCAGATCCTTCAATTTCTGTAGAGGGATGTGCTTCAAGTGTTTCTCATAAAAGTCTCGGTAGATCAATGTCACTTGAGCCCCTGAATCCAACAGGGCTTTAGTGTAGACTCCCTCCACTTGGATTGGCACAATAGGGGAAGGACCTATCAGCTGGTCAGGAAACTTGGTGGTGGCAACAGGACACTTAGACCCAGTTTGTTGTACCCTGGCCTTCTTCTTGGCCCGTGTAGGTTTTGGGTGTGCATTGCTTCTCCATGACGTAGGTCCGGATGCTAAGGGAGTGACTCTTTCAGTCCTGGCAGGCTCGGCAGCTGGCCAGACTTTGGGCCCTCTCGCCCTCTTAGTCCTGGCTTGATTTTTGGAGCGGGTTTCAACCTTCGGGCACCTAGGTTGCTCCTTCACTTGTGCCCTCTGGCGTTTCCCGCCGGTGAGGTAGATAACAGCCCTTCCAAGGCTTTCAAGAACTCCTCTACTCTATTTCCTTCAGGCTTTTGGCTTTTGCATTGTGCACGGAAATGGCCCATTTCTCCACAACTGAAACATCTCCTCTTTGAAGACGGAGACGCATTCGGCCGCTGTGATTCGGTTGAAGGATCCTGGCTAGATGCCACAGCAACTCCGGTTGTCTGCATGTCTGTAAAGAACTTCTGCATCTCTGTCTGTGTCTCTGTCACCTTCAACAATACTCAGCACAGTTCCGCGTGCGCCTGTTGCAATTCAGCTTGAGCTTCTTGTACCTTCTTAACAGTTTTGTGCAACTCACCATGTGCAGAGAGGTTTAATTCTTTGACAGCCTTCTCTGTGGATTTAAAAGCGATCGGATGCTCTTGTTCGTCCACGTCGAATCCATAGGTGTCCAACGAGTCACTTTCAGGCTGCAAACATTCGTTATGCCTCACAGGTTGCACATAAGCTCTTTCTCCTCTCCTGAAGGATTTTTCTTCCAGCAAAGCCTCCTCCTCTCTGACAGCTTGGATCAGTTCCAGGTACTTCAGTTCTCGACTACCTTCCCTGCTTCTTAGCTGCAGCATCACTGGATCTAGAGGTTGAGCGTCCCTCAGGATTTGCTGTATTCAGATCTTATCTACTTCTGCCGGTTCGGCCCCTTTCTTGAGGAGTATCTGGTGCAGAATCTTATCTATGCGCCTCATATATTCGGTCATTCTCTCACCTTTCCGCTGGTAGGTGTGTTCGTACTGATATACGAGCTCTGCTGCCTTTTCCGTTCGCCCAAAAACTTCCTCCAGAACATTTAGATAATCTAAAGCAGTGCAGTCTTTCTTACTCAATTTTAGGTTTCTTACAGCCTCTGACGCAGGTCCCTTTAAGCTCTCAGTAATCCTTTGCTTTTTCTGTGCTTCAGGGATGTCCCACTCATCCAGAGCCTGCATCGCCTGTTCCACCCATTCTTCGAAGGTTTCTTCTCCCGCCGGAGTTGGTACGTTTCCTGTAAAATTTCTCAACCGTCGATAACCAAAGTTAGTGTGCGGAGGGCTTGTTCTTTGACATTTAGCCAGCAAATCTCCAATAGCCACTATAAATTCAGGCCCGATCATGGCCAACGGACTGGGTGCGGGAACACTCACGGATTCGGCACGTGGCGCACTTGGCTGAATCAGTTGGACTTCCACCTCATCGGTCAGCTTCATGCTCGCGCCCTGAAAACACACTGGAACACCCTTTCTCCATTCAATAAGAACATATGTGTGAGAGGTATCTGGGTTCTCTTTAATGTCCAGGATTAACCCCCGATGATCTGGTGTCAGCGCGGCCACGGCCTGGCGAATCTGATCTTCGGCCCAAGTGTCTGCAGGAATATCCACGACTATACACAATTCTAACTGACTACTGTGCTCCTCACACCATTTGGCAGCAGTGTCTGGATCCATATTTAACCCTTTAAATGCGTTTTTTCCAGAGACTGGATCCCGGAAACGAGCCCCCACGTGTAGCGCTCACTCCCGGAGGAGCCGCTGAATTTGAACCTTGGGTCAGTCTCCCCGCACTAGGGAATAAATATACTCCAGCACTGTCGTGGATTTTATAAATTATATAGTTTACTGAATAAACTGGCATATAATGAGTAACACGGTATATGTATATATATTTACAGTACTTCGTAATGCGGGAAACGCGCAGCGGAAAAGAAATACAATACTTCGTAATGCAAGAAACGCGCAGCAGAAAAGGAAAAAAAAAGTATTTTTAACCCCCTTAGTGGTTGGAGTGTGAGTCCCGTACAGGTTATGTCCCAAGGAATGTATGTGTATGTGTGTATTGGTACCCGGGTACAATATTCAACTGGCCAGTGAATTATTTATGAGGTATCTTCGACTAGTCACGTTGGGGCCCTGTAGGTTTTGAACAAACTGCAGCGTGCTTTAGTATTTTACAGCGGCCTGGAAGGCCTCTCACCCATCCGCCAGATACTCTGTGCTCCGCTCGACCCAGGACGTCTCTCCGCTCGATTTTAACTGGGATTCTCTGTGTCACCGGATCCACTATCTTGCTTGTCTGTATCTGCCACAAGATGTCCAGCTCACCGCCTGCACTCCCTGTTAGATCGTCTGCGGTTCTCCTAACTCGGGGTCCTTCAGCTTACTCTGTATCAGGTGGGTTACTAGTGGTGGATCACTGGGTCTTCATGTAATAAGAAGGGAAAATCCCGATCTCCAGCTCTGCTAGGCCGCACCTGCGCTCTGGCCTGGTCGTGATTACTCTCTGTTACACTTGCGTCTTGCTCCTCTCACTCCTCTGCACACTCTGCCAGCTCTTTCCATGAGGCTGCGGATATCAGTGTCTCTCTCCCACCCACTTCCTGTTCCCGCCCGCAAAGCATGCTGGAAAATGTAGTCCCAATGTTCAGTGTCTCACATCGCGCTTGTCTCCCTCCGGTGGCCAAAAACAAGTACTACAACGACAGGGAATTTAAAACCAGCGCTACACATGCATCATAGAGATCCTGATACGGATCATTAGATGCAACATACAGAATGTCCCACAGCAAGCTAGTTTGTGAGAATACAAACTTTTTTTAAGTATCTTGGTAAGAAAAAAAGGAGATTTGGTTAAAACTATGGACAATTCTTATGGGTGCACAGTCCGTCTTTTTCAAACTTATTTTATCATGAACCAAATAATATAAACCACAAAGAATGTAGATGGGACTCAAAAGATCAGACGCAGAAGTGATTGAATCAGTGGTATGTTTGCACAGTAGGAATAAATGTGTTCCAACTGATAATAATAGATTAAGATACATTACTGTAGTATCTTCAGAGAACATGTGTCGTCTTCCAGACAGTCTCAGAGAGTGTACAGATATTACACAGTGTTAATTTCAATATCAGTTTAATAGTAGCACAGTTTACAGGATGAAACACTTGTTAGGATTATTTGTGATATCTGCTGTATATTTGAATAGTTTTGCTCATTTGTTTTGTCAGGCAAACACAGCCCCATTATCTGACATTTTAGACTGTAATCTTGTTTACCATTCATGGTTGTCATTGTCCTGTCTTGTCTAGGAATACTGCGCAAATGTTTATCCCATTATCTGCCCTAGTCTAAATATGTCCCAAATTCCAAAATGGAAATAACTACACTTCTCTCTGGTATAGACCTGCCCCCCTCATTCATGAGTAAAGCCTCATTAGCAACCGTATTTTCTGATTCAGACAATCTCCGGTACCCAAAGTATACCCTGCCTAGCACTGTCAGACATTGAGAGCTGACACTGGTGAAATGGCTGTCCTTTTATTACATTTACAGGGTTATCCAAAGAGATTCGAAAAGTCACCGCACGTTCGGTGACTTTTCGTTCTCTTCAATTCGGTTCCTTTTGCCGATTGCATTTCGGTGACCCTGCGGTGTATTCAGCAAACAGCACAGGGTCCCCGAATTGCAGGGAAAAGCTGCCGCAAACCTGACGAAAACTAACCGAATGCACGCTGAAAACAAGCAAAAACATCTGGATTAACCTTCGAAAAAGCCGAACAGGAGCCGAACAGGAGCCGAAAAGGAGCCGAATCACACAGAGCCGAAGCAGCTGTGACGTAGAGGAGGCAGTGAATAAATTAGCAAAACCATTTGTATGAATCTGGGAAAAAGAAAAGCTGTTTGCAAAGAAACTACTGAGCGAAAATGTCTGAAATTTTCACAGGAGGTCCAGGGAATGATAATAAAGAGGGCTGTTACAAAAAAAATAAGTAAACTGAAAAAAAAAAAAAAAAAATCGGACTTTTTAAAAAAAAAAAAAAAATCAGAAAAATGCTTAAAGTATCCTACAAAATCTATAAATAAAGAGACTTTTTGCTGCAGAATTTTATAATGAACGGTTTATTAGATATTGAATTAAAACGGGAATATTTTTAACATTGAAGCCTATGGGATTCTCCTGAATAAATTTGCCGAATTAAACCACCGAATGGCAGGGCATTAGGGGAACCTTTCACTGCTGGTTTGTGTTCTCTGAATAGCCGAAGCAGTGCTTTTTCATGGGGATTTCACTGCCCTCGAACAGGGACCGAACAGTCACCGTATGTTCAGGCAATTCGCCAGGATTTGGCGAATTGCCTGCTCTCTGGATAGCCGAATGGCCAGGAAAGGGAACCTTTCTCAAGCAATTCGGATCTCTTTGGATAACCCTGTAATTATTTCAGATGTATGTGTTAGGAATCATATAATATTGAATATTGTCTTATATGTTTGGCAAATTATATTTCCCTTTATTTTACATATACTATCTTTAGGGTAATACAAAAAATATTATATAAATATGTGATATCCATGAACATTCTGGCTGGGTGAAGTGCAGATAACATCACTGCTTAATGACCGTGGAGACACAGGTTTGAATCCCGGCAAGAGTACCTCTCCAGTAAGTGTCCTTGGGCAAGACACCTACAATGGTACATACTCGCCACCCAGGACATATTTGAAAATGAGAGAAATCCCAATGTATCCTTCCTGGTAAAATACTTTCTCAAAAAAAAAACATTGATACATGTGGTCATCAGTATAATACTTCCTACTGAGACAATCATGGTTCAAGATATCATACAACAGGATGCTAATTCAAATGTCATGAGCAAATACTATCTCTTTGACCAGTTGCATCTGTTACCATCTAGGTTATTGTCATACTGTATGCACTGTCATGTATCATGTCCACAAATAAACATGAGATTATGCAAAAAAATGTTTTCCTTTGGGGAATATTTCCATATGGTTTTATAGCACACAGTGAATATAGTTTTGTAAATAAAGGGGAAAAAAATCAATGCATACTAAATTACTAAATTAATGCCGTCATTTCCAAGATCATCTGTTCCTTATAGAGGATTTCTTAAATATACTAAAAACATAATTTATTCAGTGTATAATGGGAAGGGGAGTGATTAGTCAGTAATGTCAGATATTAACTCTGTTGTGGGTGGGAGATTTGGACGATTAAAAAAATTTACTAGTTTAGCTTTGAGTACCTATATTATTCAACCTACCCAAAATAAAGGCACATCTATGTTAGAGAGAGAAATGTATCCTTTAATTTTGTATATGGTGTGTAGTGTCATTTTTTTGCAAATACGACATACAAGAAAATATCGAATTTAACTTTACGAGCAGGACAATACAATAATAACACATTAGGCTTAGATATGATTTTATTTCTTTTACTGAATTTTTTTTCAGAGTTGAGATCATCACTAACAGTTTTTAAAATAAATCTGTCAAACACTATGCAAAAAAATGTCTTTTTATGGTTATTGCCAAAGCCTAATGGTGAATTTCTAAAAGATGCTTCAGATGCTTTCCATAATATATAACCCCTCCACTGTAATCCTCTTCAGACCATGCATTGTGAAATAGCACATGCAATTCAGATATCACACTGTGTCTATCTCACAGTCACCATAACCTCTCACACTATATTTAAAGCACCCTTTCTTTATCCTATTACCATGCTGCCTGTCTGTTAATGCTAAAAGTGTTTGGTCGAAAACAAACAGGTCACATATAGGACATAGTTATAACTATGTAAATATATATATATATATATATTGTGTATATATATATCACCAGAGTGTAGCGATACATAGTGATACCTTTTTTATTGGACTAACGTTACATTTAAAAGACAAGCTTTCGAGAGTCTCCTCTCTTCCTCAGGTCTGGAAGCTATACTAAGTGAAATCATAGAATTGAACCACAGAGAGCCAAGCAGAATGGGGGGGGGGGGGGTGTCTTAAGTACAATTTATTTATTTATTTGTAAAGTATTTTACCAGGAAGGATACTTTGAGATTTCTCTCGTTTTCAAGTATGTTCTGGGTTCAAGAACATTGAAATTTTACAGTCGTTACAGAAATACAAAGTAATAAATGCAAGATATTAAAAAAACACAAATATACAGATTAACACAGAAAATAAATATGTAAGTAATATAGCCACTATGTTATATGTTTACAGGTGCATTCTGTACCGAGGTATGCTAGTAAGGAGCTCTTGAGTGACTTCAGACTGGGGGAAGATTTGATGGCGTCTGGGAGGTTATTCCATAATTGCGGTGCTCTGTAGGAAAATGAGCATCGAGTCACTTTCTTTTTGTATTGTGGTACTGCAAGTTAGGTGCTGGCCCTGGATCGGAGGTTATAGGATGAGGGAACTGCTAGGAAAAGCAGCCTATTCATGTAGGGTGGTAGTTTCCCAGAAAATCTCTTAAACACCAGGTTGGAAAGGTGAAGAGTGCGTCTAGATACCAGCGACGGCCAGTTTAGCTCTATTAATATGTCACAATGGTGGGTCATGTAGTTACATTGTAGCACAAAGCGGCAGAATGAGTTATACAATGTAGTAAGTTTCTGAAGGGGCGTTTGTGGGGCAGCTGCATACACTACATCTCCATATTCAATAGCCGGCATAAGCATTTGTTGTACAATCTGCTTTCTTACCGTGGGGTTCAGGCAGGATTTGTTTCTGTACAGGGCACCTAGTTTGGGGTAAAGTTTAGATGAGAGTTTTTCGATGTGGGGGCCAAAGGATAGATTAGGGTCTAACCAAATACATAGATATTTGAGAGAAGTGACGGTAGTCAGCGTGCCATTTGATTTTGTCCTGACACGTGATGGGGATTTGGCAATTTATATAGTTTAAGTGCTGTTCCAAACAGCATCATTATAGTCTTTGTCAGTATTTACAAAAAGTTTATTATCTGCAATCCACTTTTCTACCTCTGTGAGTTGTTCTTGCAGCACGGCCTCCAGCTGCGGGAGATTTGGCTGGCTGGTATAGATTACAGTGTTGTCTGCGTACATGTGCACAGTTGAGGCTTTGCAGAAATTGGGCAGAGCATTTATGAATATCGTGAATAGCAGGGGGCCGAGTATCGAGCCTTGGGGTACTCCACATGTGACTGAGGGGGAGGGAGAAGCTGCCAGAAATGGACACATGTTGCAATCAGTCGGATACATACGATTCAAACCAGGTAAGCGTGCGATCACCAATACCGGAGTTTTTAAGTTTTTGTATTAAGATGCCATGGTCAACTGTGTCAAAGGCCTTGGCAAAATCAAGGAAGATGGCTCCAGTTAGGTCTCCTTGTTCCATGCCAGCTTGGGTATCATTGCAAACTTTTAAAAGTTTTACAATTACAAAATTTTACAATTACTGGAATCATATGGTCAAGGAAGGTACACAGAGAAAAGATCATAGGCCCCAACACAGATAAGCATCTAAGCATCACCATGAGCATTTGATGATAGAGACTGATAGGAGAGAGTAAAAAAAACAAGGTACAGTGCTGAATGTTACATGACACTGTACCTTGTTTTTTTTCTGCCTTTTTTCCAGCTTTTCTTGCTTTTAACTTGTAGCTGGCGTGGATTTGTCTACTTGGCAACGGTTGCCTTGGAGCGATGCCGTCACAGGCCATTGACGTCACTCAATTGCACGCTGACCGAAGCTGAATGCTACACTTCATGGAGGTTCAGGGTTTCACGTGGAGTCGTGCTACAGACTCGGTAAGATGATTAATGATGTCTTTTAACATAAATACATGTGTCAGTACGGTTGTCTGTAACCTTGAGAAAGGCTCTGAGGGGGCTGAAATGTCGGTACTTGGATACAGCTACTTTTTAATGATTTAAATAAAGCATAACTATACATATATATAAATTTGGCCAAAGCAGATTTGTAAAATACCCATAAATCTTTGCATGCTCGGTTGTTACTGTTGCTTCTTTTCAGTCAAGAATATGGAAACAAGACCAACAGAAGGAAGGACTTTTGAACCAGCTTCCATTATTCATTGCAGATATTTGACTTAATGTATACATTTTTTGCCAACATGTAAATTACTTTTAAAGTGAAAATCTCAAATTCCTGTACACAGTTTTCATCCGAGTCTGTGCTAAAGATTTTTTTTCTGAATTGGTGTAATCAAGTATACTATCTAGTTGATTAAAATTTTTAATTTAATTATAAAAATATTACTCAATGATATAAGCTCTTTTCAAATACATGCTTTCCATAGTCTGGTTTCTCTGCTTATAAATGTCAGTATACAACATGAGTCATTTACAGTCAGGTCCAGAAATATTGGGACATTGACACAATTCTAACATCTTTGGCTCTATACACCACCACAATGGAGTTGGAATGAAACAAACACAATGTGCTTTAACTGCAGACTGTCAGCTTTAATTTGAGGGTATGTACATCCAACTCAGGTGAACGGTGTAGGACTTACAGCAGTTTACAGATGTGCCTCCCACTTGTTAAGGGACCAAAAGTAATGGGACAGAATAATAATCATAAATCAAACTTTCCCTTCTTAATACTTGGTTGCAAATCCTTTGCAGTCAATCACAGCTTGAAGTCTGGAACACATAGACATCACCAGACACTGGGTTTCATCCCTGGTGATGCTCTGCCAGCCCTCTACTCCAACTGTCTTTAGTTCCTGATTGTTCTTGGGGCATTTTCCCTTCAGGTTTGTCTTCAGCAAGTGAAATGCATGCTCAATGGGATTCAGGTCAGGTGATTGACTTGGCCATTGCATAACATTCCACTTCTGTCCATTCAAAAACTCTTTGGTTGCTTTTGCAGTATGCTTTGAGCCATTGCCCATCTGCACTGTGAAGCGCCGTCCAATGAGTTCTACAGCATTTGGCTGAATGTGAGCAGATAATATTGCCGGAAACACTTCAGAATTCATCCTGCTGATTTTGTCAGCAGTCACATCATCAATAAATACAAGAGAACCAGTTCCATTGGCAGCCATACATGCCCACGCCATGATACTACCACCACCATGCTTCACTGATGAGGTGGTATGCTTAGGATCATGAGCAGTTCCTTTCCTTCTCCATACTCTTCTCTTCCCATCACTCTGGTACAAGTTGATCTTGGTCTCATCTGTCCATAGGATCTTGTTCCAGAACTGTGAAGGCTTTGTTAGGTGTTGTTTGGCAAACTCTGTTTTTGAGGCTCACCAATGGTTTACATCTTGTGGTGAACCCTCTGTATTCACTCTGGTGAAGTCTTCTCTTGATTGTTGACTTTGACACACGTACACCTACCTCCTGGAGAGTGTTCTTGATCTGGCCAACTGTTGTGAAGGGTGTTTTCTTCACCAGGGAAAGAATTCTTCGGTCATCCACCACAGTTGTTTTCCGTGGTCTCCCGGGTCTTTTGGTGTTGCTGAGCTCACCGGTGCATTCCTTCTTTTTGAGAATGTTCCAAACAGTTGTTTTGGCCACGCTTAATGTTCTTGCTATCTCTCTGATGGGTTTGTTTTGTTTTTTCAGCCTAATGATGGCTTGCTTCACTGATAGTGACAGCTCTTTGGATCTCATTCTGAGAGTTGACAGCAACAGATTCCAAATGCAAATAGCACACTTGAAATAAACTCTGGGCCTTTTATCTGCACATTGTAATTGGGGTAATGAGGGAATATCACACACCTGGCCATGGAACAGCTGAGAAGTCAATTGTCCCATTACTTTTGGTCCCTTAGCAAGTGGGAGGCACATCTGCAAACTTCTGTAAGTCCTACACCGTTTACCTGAGTTGGATGTACATACCATCAAATTAAAGCTGACAGTCTGCAGTTAAAGAACATTGTGTTTGTTTTGTTCCAACTCCATTGTGGTGGTGTATAGAGCCAAAGATGTTAGAATTGTGTCGATGTCCCAATATTTCTGGACCTGACTGTAAATCTCGAAAGAAGTATAAACCATCTGTGACCGAGACTGTTATTCTGATAGACAATCTGTGAACATCTCAGCCTTTTAGTAATAAGCTAATTTGTAAGGTGCTTTAGCAAGTACTTTTTAGGATATATCAAAGGAGAAAATTCGACTCATGTATACCCACTGAAGCTTTGAGATTCTGTCTTGAGCCAAAGCCATTGCTGGGTTCCATGGGATACCTTTGCTGTAAGTTACAAATTAGTTTCTTTTACAATAAAATTCTCTAAAATTCATGTCTTGGAACTTTCGCATAAATTCTCAGCCTCATTAGAACACTATAGCGAGTTGACGGCCCTTAGTAAAGACCGGTTTCAGTTCCTTGACCAGAAGGCCTATTGCTCCATGCTCATCACTAAACATACATATTATACCCAGGGTAATAAATGTGGCAAATTGCTGGCTCAGACATTGAGGACACAATTTCAGACCACCTATATCTCCAAGATCAAGATCCCACAGGGCCATGATGTGGTCATTAATTCTGACATAGTTGACACTTTTTACATGTAGTACCAATTCCTCTATAAACTCCCTGACCCCCCCCCCCCTCTAAATCCACACACACTCTCCGCTACTTGGTGGACTCCCTTTTGAGTTGAGCTCCCTGATGACATGGTGGCCCAGCTGGAGAAACCCTTGACTATGACAGAACTGGCTAGGGTGGTTAAGGAGAACCCTCCGGGCAAGAGCCCGGGACTGGACTGTTTCTCTGTGGCATACAATAAAGCCTGATGCTTTGTGGACCCTAGCAGGTGTCCTCAAAAACCACTGGTAGTACCAATAGTTAATGAACATTAATTAATGCAATACCATCATTATAACAAATCTGCTAAATACTAAACATTATTAGGTTGTCCAAACAATAAAAGCTACAAAACAAATAAAAAGGGGCCAGGTGAATAGATAGCATATTATTGATATCTACATTTACAAATACACTATCTATTCACATGGCCACTTGGCATTTTTTCTGGATTTGAGTGGTTTTATTTTGGTTGCGTTATCATAAAAGCATAACTTGACAATGCACATGCATAAGTTGGCTTTAAGGTGGACTAATAACCAACATTATTTAAAGGATCTCAGTCTTTAAGATAAGTGAAAATTTTAGTTTGCCTTGTTTCATCAAATGTTTTAATGATTTCTTTATTAAAATGTGAGTTAAATTAATTAAATCTAAATGTTTGTGCTCTCTGTAGGTGGCAAAATTTGTTTCTTATTTGTTACTAGGAATACATGATGTGATCATCAGCATGGAATCTTATTTTTCATTTTGTGTAGAATTCAACAACTAGAAATGGTTTTACAGCTGTTTGTTAAAGGTGTTTTATGTTTGAAAGTACTGACATCTCTGTATGGATTTATTTTATAGCTATTGTAAGAGAATATGTGACCACTATGTGTAAAGGAGGATAGACTGTGTGTTCAGTACTAATATCCATCCTCTACTAGTATCTGCAGTACAAAGATTACAAATAGAAGCATTATTTAATTTATTCTCTTTAAAACAAAATGCTAACCCACCTTTTCTCCTCAATTTAAGAGCAAATGAAAGGTAAAGGCCCCTATTACATTCCTCGCGCATTTGGTCTTGCGTGCGCAAATCCGTATTTGCGCGAGGGGCAAAACCCTTTGCGCTGAACATCGTATTACAACGTTCGCACAAACGATGCGCATTATCGTTTAACTCGGATGGACCTGCGCGAGCCTGATGAACTGTGCGCTTCCTATACTTAACATTGTGAGCGCAAATTTGTTTGTGCTCTGGTATGCGGATGGTATTACAATCGATGCGCATCTTTTTACAAACAACATTTGCGCGCATAATTTTAGTGTCTTTGAAAAGCTGGTGGTAACAGCAAATCGGAACGTTCTGGCCGAAACGAAAAACACCAGCCTGAAAAAAAAATACAGCACAGTATAGTTACACATTCTACACATACCCAAACAATAAAATTGTGAATTTGTGCGTTTTTTTTTTTATTGCTGCAGCATGTATACTCAGATTTACTTTGACAGGAGCAAAAACTTAAGTGAGTCAATTAAGGTAAATTGATGTCAATTAAGGTTCTTAATTCTGATTGGATGAATCCCGCGAACAAAACAGTCCGCATACTGATTTACGTGTGCTACGTTACTGCTCGCGTATTACTCTTGGTCTTGCGCGTCGTTTTTACGAACGTTATTTTTTGACGGATGAGAAAATGCATTCGAATCGTAATACCATGTTAATTTTCGTGCGATAACGTTGGACGGATGCGCGGAAATGAAATTGCGCGAAGGACGTAATAGGGGCCAAACTGTATAAACAAAAAGGTTGATTCTGCTCAAGGTCTATGCATTTTAATAAATTTTCTAGATGGAAGAAAGTTAACAAATAATGCACTCACATGTAAGACATCTTTATGCAAACTAGTTTACTCAAACATTACTAAACAAGATTTTGCGAAATGTATTAATTAAATTTTAAATACTTTATTTTCATTTTATGATATTCTTATAAAAAGTTCTCCTTGTATCAGTTCTGTCATGAATCTAATTTTCTTGTTTTGAATTCCGTTGCCAGTTACCTGTGGCGTGTACATTGATTCAGACACACAACTGGTAAATAGCAATATCCTTTCCAGACTTATGGACTATTTATTTGACCATCTGTCATTTTTGGCATGTTTCTATTTACGAAAGCATAAAAGTGTTAAACCTGAAATAACAGTTATGAACAGAAATGACAAATGTTAACACATTATAGGAAAAGGTAAAAAAAATGATCGTATAACTATAAACGCTCATTTTGAAATAATCAAAATGAGGCCATGGTAATAACACCGATAAGGCTGACTTTTCTATTTGGTGCCTTAAATTTAAGACCCCCTTATGTACAAAAAAAACTATGTTGAGAGTTTGAAATAGATGTATATATGAAACATCAAATAAATATTATTCTGCTCAATAAAAAAGACTAATGTATAGCTTCAAAATGTGGGTGATTTAGAAAAAAAATGAAAAACTGATTTATCGTAAAATAAATCACAACACTAAAACCAAACAGCAAAAGAAACAACATGAGGGCTTTATGGAAGGTAATCTATAGCATTGTATGGATAGATTTAAGGGGTTATTCAGAGAGATCCGAAATGTCGCCGAAATGTAACACTGAAATTCAGCGCACAGTGGCATTTCGGGGCCATTCGACTATTCAGAGGGCAGGCAGTTCGCCAAATGTTGGGGAATTGCCTGCACGTACGGTGCCTGTTCGAGGGAATGAAATCCCCCATAGAGAAGCAATGGTTAATCTATTCTGAGAAAACCGAACAGCAGAGAAAAGTTGTCAAAATCCCCTGCTGTTCGGTGGTTTCATTCGACAGGCTTTTTCAGGCAAATTCCATAGCTTTCAATGTTAAAAATATTCCCGTTTTAATCCAGTATCTAATAAACTGTTTATTATTTTATTCTGCAGTAAAAGGTCTCTTTATTTATAGATTTTTTTTAAGATCTTTTAGGCATTTTTGGTGATTTTTTTGGCAAACATTTTTTCATTTTTTTAAATAGTTTTTTCATTTTTCTGTAACGGACCTTTTTACTATCATTCATTGGATCTTAAATGTAAATTCCAGACAATTTCATTCAGTAGCTTTTTTGCAAACAGAGTTTCAGTTTTCAAACTTTCAAGCATACAGTTTTGTTTGTTTTCTTTTACCCCGTTCGTCTGCTGGTCGGCTTTTTCCGGCGGCTGCTCTGTGCTGTTATTGGCAGCTCCTCAGATTTTTCCACCGTGTTCGGCGTGGTTTTTGTGGGTTCTCAGTGAGTGTTCAGTGGTTTTTCGGTGAGTATTCGGCGGGTTTGCGTTGAGTTTTCCCTGCACTGAATACACCACAGGGTTGGCGAACGAGAATCGCCCCGAAGTGCGGGAAACGAAAGGGCACCGAACGTGCTGCGACATTTCAAATCTCTCTGAATAGCCGCTTAAATTTCATATACTGGTTAATATTCTTGGAATTGAGGTTTGGCTTGTATTAATGTATATCATTAACTCTATCTTTTGCCATGGGTAATCTTATCCCAGATTTCCCAATGTGCCTTTATATCTCCCCTCTAATATAAACAACAGTCTCAGGAATTCATGGGGCATTCACACAAGAGTTATATTAAAAAATACAGGTGGGCAAATTGTTCTTGCATTGAAGTAGACTGTCAGAAGTTCCTAGTCACATCTTCATATAGAAACAACACAGGATGGTGCAGCGCCACACAACACGTCCCACCACCGAAATCTCAACAGTTAGTATCAGAATGCAATGGTTTGCCCTAAACCAGGGGTCAGCAACCTTGGCTCCCTAGTGTTTTGGGAACTACATTTCCCTTGTGGCTCAGTCAGCCTAATGGAGGACAGAGCATCTTGGGAGATGTAGTTCCCAACACATCACGGAGCCAAGGTTGCTGACCCCTGCCCTAAACCAAACACATAGTAGCAATACATATGACCTGATACAGTGCATATAATTGCCTCTTGAGGTTTAGGCGTCTCTCATAATTTAAAGAATTGGGTATAATACCCAGTGTGAGCGCACTTAACTTGCAAGAGTAGATCTTTCAGCAGTGATCCTAGGGAATTTTGATGCCAGAGTCAGAGTGAAATAGACCTTCCTAAAGGGGAAATGACCCGTCTCCGTAGGAATTGTACGGACATTTAAGAGTTTCAAAAACAGTCTAATAAAGTAGTGAATAATCTCATGGAAAAGGGATACAAAAGGATGGAATTAGAACGGACAAGGACACAAGTTCATAATACAGATAGGAATCTGTTATTACAATATAAAGCCAAGAATAAGTCTGATCATATTGCATTCCCCTTTATTATGGATTATAATACTGGAAATAGAAACATGAAAAGACATATCCAAAAATATTGGCCATTACTTAGAGAGGACCCTATACTTAGGGATATCCTACCATTAAAACCCCAAGTCATATATAGAGGTGGAGGTAGTTTAAAACAAAAACTGGTAAAGAATCATATATGGGAAAATAAGACACAAACAAATTGGTTTGGACTTTCACCTGGTTTCTACGGCTGTGGAGACTGCACTAGTTGCAGAAAATCACATAATAAAAAAAGACACATAACTACATTCTGTGTCGCCAGCAATAGACATAAAATTAGAGACAAACTAACTTGCTTTTCTAAATATCTCATTTATATACTACGTTGTCCTTGTGATAAATATTACGTAGGGAAAACTACACGTGCATTACAAGTCCGAGTAAACGAGCACATTAATAACATCTTAAAAGGTTTTGATAGACACTGTGTCTCTAATCATTTTAAACTTAACCATAATAGCAGTCCCATTGGACTGGAATTCTTTGGTATTGAAAAAGTAACGAAACATTGGAGAGGGGAAAATCTCGATTTAAAATTAGCTAAAACTGAAATGAAATGGATATTTCAACTTAACACTCTTGAACCAAACGGCTTAAATGCCGATTTCGAGATCTGTCACTTTCTTCATTAAATTTGACATTATGAATTGCTATCCAGTTATGTGTATTATATGCACATCTATTATATCATTTCAGTCCCATACTACGAGTTAATTGGCTGATATGATTATCATTGTTTGCCGTTATCTAGTATCCGGTTGTACATTAGTATATGGTTTTCTTTTATTAGGCCTAATAATCAGGGCAAGAAATGAAGATTTACTATGAGTCTCATCTACAAGTGGCCACTGTGTGAAATGTATTTGTGGAACGCACATTGGAAATCTGCATTTATGGAACGCATATGAGGAACCGCAGTAGGACTCAATATCCGGACATGTGACCGGAAACTTCAGAGTGGAACGCACGTTGACATCCCACGTGACCGGAAGTCTCAGAATGGAACGCACGCCGACATCGCAGTTGACACGCAAGGTGCGGTCAGTAACTGCAGGTGCCGACAATTATGGTTTATTGCACAACTATATAAATGTGCTAATGTGATTTTTATGTACAAGACTGAGGAAGTCTGCAGTGTGTGCAGACGAAACGCGTCTCTTTTTACTTTATTTTAAAATTGAGTTTTAAATAAACCTTCTTTTGGTTTTATCTACGTTTTATCAACGTTTATTCATATTCCAGCCTGAGACTTGATTTTCATACATGCTTATTTACTGAGCCACTACCAACAGAGGCTCTGGTGACCGTGAGTACCCATCTGTTATTATATCTCCAAGATACATTTCTACTGCGCAATGGAGATTTCTTCTTGTTTCTAAGTAATAAGAAGCCATTACCATAAAGCGCGACGACGCTTGAACACTGAAGATATCTATATACCTGAATATCAGAAGATTTCTTCACAAGGGGTGTGACCCCCCAGAGTGGTCAAGAGGCGTATATCATCTGAGCCGATTAGGGCTCCACCCTTGTGAGTTTGTCATCATATCATAGTTTTCATTTCCACTACCTGTACATGTTCAAACGTTATTTTGCACCATGGAGTTGTCTCTATTTCTCAATATTAGGTCTATTTCACTCTGACTCTGGCATCAAAATTCCCTAGGATCACTGCTGAAAGATCTACTCTTGCAAGTTAAGTGCGCTCACACTGGGTATTATACCCAATTCTTTCTATTGTATATTGTTAAGGGTTAACATAGTGTTATTGAGCAGCACTGGTTTAATATCCAATTCATGATCGTAATTTAGCGCCGATTATCTCCTATATTGTTTTTAGTCTCTCATAATTTGCCATCCATTGTTTTGGTCACCATATGAAAAGAAGTAGAAATGTAAACAAATATAGTGAAGTATATCGCTACAGTATATAGTCACACAATATATGGTCTTCCACTCTCAAATATAGAGCCCATGCACTGGTTCTAAGTGGATCCACACCTCTGGGTCATTGCTTTCTCTCTTCACAATTAACCCGTACACTTGGCTGAGGTTTTCCTTTCACCACGACAGATATATACTGGGAGTAAAGGACAAAAAAAATTTCCTGGTGCAGATCCAAGTAACTTAAGATATAATTATTTTGTCAATTTTGCACTTACTATTGGAGGAGCTTCCATAGCTCTAAGACATGCACATATGGATTTTTTGGTTTGGCTGAATAAATCCAAAAAACCGTAAAGTATCTGAGGATGTGATAGTATTAATAGATAAAAAATTATTAAAACATACTTCAGAACAGATTAAGTTCACATGCAGGTCTCCAGAACGCGCTTCGCCTTGTCAAACGGCTTCATCAGCTGGTATGAACTGAATATTCAGAATTGACTTGGCCGAAAACTGAAAGATATTAGAATATCTTAGAAGATATCTTCTGTCCAAATTTGTTGTTTCTTTCAATTAAAGTGTGATTGTTATGCCTCCCAGTCTCATGGGTAATATTTATATTTTGCCAGTGTTTGTAAGTATATATTATTATATATTTTTTTATTTTTCTGTCCCTGAGCATAATGTCTGAACCTTATTGTCACTTGGGTCACTTTTGGTGCAATTTAAGCTTCTCTTTTTCTACCCCCTATAAAGCCCTTAAAGTCTGCTGTTCTTTGTAATTGCATTTTCTTAACCCCCTAGACACACACAATCCCTAACAGGTTCTGTGTGTGTCTCAGCGAGGTGTTTCCCTGCCTCTTGTATCTCAGTTTTGTGAGATTTCTATCCTACGACTGGCCTGCTGAAACAGTTTCCTGGAACATCACATCACCTTCCCCTGATCTCAGACTACAGCTGTCACTCTGTACACACATGGCTGAGCTGCACGGGAAGAGAAAGGGGAGCTGAACAGTGCCAGCTAACACTTCCCTGTGTCGATAGAAGCCCTTGCACAGACATCCAGCTAACTCTGTGCAGCAGCCCTACAAGGACACTCGCTCTGTGTCAACTGGGATGACAGATTTTCAGGTGACATTTTTGGTCTTTTTCTCACATACAAATATACATACACACCACACCTCAGATACATATACATATATATGCACACCAAACCTCAGATACATGTATACATACTTATATATTTATATATATATATATATATATTGTATGTACACAAAGGCCTCAGAAACCTCCACTAGAGGGGTTATTCAAAGAGAGCTGATCTGGCACCTGGTGAATTTCCCCGTCGGTGCAATTTTGGGGCCATTAGGTTATTCAAAACCTGCAATTCGCCAAGTATTGGATATTTGCCAGTGAAATACGGAGCCTGGTTAATCTATTCCTCTACATACCTCTGTAAAGGAAGGATTGTGTCACCCTATAGTGTAACACAGGGCTCAAAATGTCAAGTCCTGAGCTACTAGCCAGGCCATAAGAGTTACTCGCCAACAGTTGCCCCACCTACCTGCCCTTAACTCCGCCCCTAAACACACCCTCTTAAATTATCTACGAAATGACACTTAAATGTTTTATTGTAATACAATTGTGAATAAAGTTACAAAAATAAATAACAGAGGCCGGGAGGACGCAGCGTTCATACAGTGTCATTAGAGCGCTGCTTTGTAGAGGCTGGAGGACGCAGCGTTCATACAGTGTCATTACAGTGCTGCTTTGTAGAGGCTGGAGGACGCAGCGTTCATACAGTGTCATTACAGCGCTGCTTTGTAGAGGCTGGAGGACGCAGCGTTCATACAGTCATTACAGTGCTGCTTTATAGAGGCCGGGAGGACGCAATGTTCATACAGTCATTACAGCGCTGCTTTATAGAGGCTGGAGGACGCAGCGTTCATAGTCATTACAGTGCTGCTTTATAGAGGCCGGGAGGACGCAATGTTCATACAGTCATTACAGCGCTGCTTTATAGAGGCTGGAGGACGCAGCGTTCATAGTCATTACAGCGCTGCTTTATAGAGGCCGGGAGGACGCAGCGTTCATACAGTCATTACAGTGCTGCTTTATAGAGGCTGGAGGACGCAGCGTTCATAGTCATTACAGTGCTGCTTTATAGAGGCCGGGAGGACGTAGCGTTCATACAGTCATTACAGTGCTGCTTTATAGAGGCTGGAGGACGCAGCGTTCATACAGTGTCATTACAGCGCTGCTTTGTAGAGGCTGGAGGACGCAGCGTTCATACAGTCATTACAGTGCTGCTTTATAGAGGCCGGGAGGACGCAACGTTCATACAGTCATTACAGTGCTGCTTTATAGAGGCCGGGAGGACGCAGCGTTCATACAGTCATTACAGTGCTGCTTTATAGAGGCCGGGAGGACGCAGCGTTCATACAGAGTCATTACAGCTCCGCTTTAAGCGCATGGGGGAATGTGGGGTTTGGATAGGGTTAATGGGACCTGCCTGTGAGGAGCCGCGCACTATAACTCCCATCATACTCAGCCAGGTGAAAGGTCTCCACGTTTAAAGTGACAGCAGAGGTCCTTCCCTCTGCGGTGACTCGCATGGCGCTGTAATGGAGCTACGTGGCTATGAGGGCTGCACTGTGACTGTCCCACTGACACCAGACAGCTTTCCATGTATTCCTTAGATTGGCTCAGGGCCGGACTGGGAATATAAAGCAGCCCTGGAATTTTTTTTAGACCAGCCCTATACTGTGATGAATGCAAACGAAAAGGATACGTATCAGAGCTGCCCAGCAATAAAACTCACACTCATACACACTGCATATTACTATGTGTTTTATTGCTGTAGAGCTTTGTGATACACACTGCACATTACTGTGAGCTTTATTGCTGTGGATACAGTAATGTGCAGTGTGTACGAGCGTATCACTGAGCTCCACAGCAATAAAACTCAAAGCAATGTGCAATGTGTATGAGATCTCCACAGTAATAAAGCTCACAGTAATGTGCGGTGTGTATGAGCATGAGTTTTATTGCTGTGGAGCTCTGTGATACGCTCATATACACTGCACATTACTGTGAGTTTTATTACTGTAGAGCTTTGTGATACGCTCATACACACTGCACATTACTGTGAGCTTTATTACTGTGGAGCTCTGATACATTCATTCACGATGCAGATTACTGCATCACAGTGCTGCACAGCAATAAAACTCACAGTAATGTGCGGTGTGTATGTGTGTATCACAGAGCTGCACAGCAATAAAACTCATACACACTGCATATTACGGTTTTATTGCTCTGGAGCTCTGTGATATGCACATACACAATGCACCACTGTGAGTTTTATTGCTGTAGAGCTTTGTGATACACTCATACACACCGCACATTACTGTGAGCTTTATTACTGTGGAGCTCTGATACAGTAATCTGCATCGTGAATGAATGTATCAGAGCTCCACAGTAATAAAGCTCACAGTAATGTGCGGTGTGTATGAGTGTATCACAAAGCTCTACAGCAATAAAACTCGCAGCAGTGCATTGTGTATGTGCATATCACAGAGCTCCAGAGCAATAAAACAGTAATATGCAGTGTGTATGAGTTTTATTGCTGTGCAGCTCTGTGATACACACATACACACCGCACATTACTGTGAGTTTTATTGCTGTGCAGCGCTGTGATGCAGTAATATGCGGCGTGTATGAATGTATCACAGAGCTGCACAGCAATAAAACTCACAGTAATGTGCACTGTGTATAAGCGTATCGCATGTAGAAAAGCATTTTTTGTAGGGGTTTGCAGGCAGTATATATATATTGCCTGTGTATCTAAAGTCTGCTGGGCTCTAAATAATAACCATCTATAATAAATGCCTGCAAAACCTCTACAATTATATATATATATATGTTTGTGTGTTTATTTCTATATAATGCCCCTCTATGCAAATATAATAAATGCATATATATATATTTGCATAAATAGAGGGGCATTATATAGAAATAAACACACAAACATATATATATATATATAATTGTAGAGGTTTTGCAGGCATTTATTATAGATGGTTATTATTTAGAGCCCAGCAGACTTTAGATACACAGGCAGGCATTAGCAGACATGTAGGCATACTAGTAACAAGCAGATATACAGTATGCAGGCAGTAATACAATACAGACATTTTATTGAAAGGGCACTTTTAAAATTCCTCACCCTGTCCTGGTGGATTTCTTGCAGCCAAGACACGGGAATGATCAAAGCAGCCTCCTGCTTGTCTCCAGGGACGTGATATCTGATCACTGACCCGGAACGCACACTACCTCTGACAGCAGTGCAGGAGCTGATGGGAAGGGGCGCCCGTTTGAGGAGAAAAAAAACCCTTCTGTGAAGAAACCCTGCTCCTCTGTCGTCCTGCATGTCCTGCTCAGATTTGACAGCCGCTGCCCGGAATGGAATTAGAGTTTACCAGGGACGCAGAGCACCAGGAGCCTGCAACAGGCAGTGGCTGGCCTTCTCTTTTGTGTCCCACACGCGCATCACATGGTGTGTGAAGGGGCAGCCCCAGCCTTGTGTTCTGGCTCTGGGAGACACGCTGCAGGGGCTGCCAAGGAAGAAACCAGCGGCGGCCAGTCACAGAGTGTGTACCCGCGCCGGCCCCAGCAACCCGCGGGCTCTCAATTTTAATTCAAGAAGCAGCCCAAAGATTAAGTAGCCTACCGGGATCCGATTAAGTAGCCTTACCAGTGTAACTCCCAGGCGGCAGATCGGGCTTCCGCTGCTCTACCTTGGTTTTGGATGACTCCTCTGCTTCCCGCTGGCTCTCACCACCTCTTCTGCGTGGAGAACGCGTGGAGAATGCTGCCCTGTGACGCATCATGTGGTGGGTCAGGTGACCTGCCACACGTGGCTCATAGCAAGTCACGCGGGAGGGGGCGGAGCCTAACGCTGCCGATATGACTGCTCCGGCGGTTAGGAAAATAAAAAAGCCTGTGTCACCTGCCAGGTCAGTCCTCCCCACTCGCACGCATTGAATTTCCACTCGCCAAATGCGAGCAGGCGAGTGGAAATTTCGAGGGCTGGCGTAACAGATGCGCATACAACTAGAGCAAGGATGTTAGGGCTCCAGAGGATGTGAGTACATAGTACAATGGATATAAATAGATTTTCATTCATTGAAAGTTCAGACGATACTGTACCATTGGACTGTTTTCTTGGTCTCTCGAGATCCTTGGATCATTACACCGTACCGGGGGATCTGTAATAGACTCGTTTGAATAAACGTATTTCTGGTTGATCTTTTTGTTTATGTACTTGCATATGCACTCGTTTATTTTACATTACGGTTAAATATCTTTTTATGCACATTACTAATTGAACACTCATATCTGAATATTATTTCTGCTGCTTTTTGCGCCACAGAGTTTTTCATATATATACGTCCACGTTTTTAAACCAACCTCTTCAGAAAACGTCATATTTTCATTACTCTTACTGTGAAGAATCTTTCCTTGTTGTCAGTGACACACGCTTTCCTCAAGTCTCAGGTGATCTTCTGACATACAGCCCTGTAAACAGGCAAACAGATGGCTGTTTATAGTGACCTTGTACATGAAAAATATAATCCTTCCACACAGGCGCCACCCCAATGGTTTTTCTATCTTTTCTTCCTTGTTACAATCTTACATTTCTATTACTGGTTTTGCGACTTGAGTACTTTTTCGTGCTGCATAATATCTTTCTTAAAAAAAAAGCTGCTTAAAACTGCCACATGTACAAGGCAATTTCCTAGCATCTCTTTGTAAAGTGATAAAAGAAAATACTTTCTTCCCATAAATGAATTACACTTTTTATGCATGACAGAACCAGAAGGCTTTTGCACCCTTTTAACAAGGTTTAGTTATACTACACATCTTCTTTATATTTGTGGCATAAACTGGATCTGAGCCTAAGGCAGCCGATAGGAGGGGGGCAGTGTTTTCCTAATGTCCTTTCTGATAGAGGTCTGAAATATATGAGGTGTGTAGGTGTCTGACAGGCCTTAAAATATAATAAATGTTGTAGAAATCACTTGGTGTAAATAAGATACTTAGCTTTTTTCTAAATTACATTTTTTTTACATTCATAGTTCTAATAAGGAATTAATATTTGCCTTAAATTCTTGTTTATGTGCAAATTTATATTTATTTTATATTGGTAGCGAGAGAAGTAGAATTCGGATTGCCAAGTGCAGCACCAAGCCTAGATAAATCCATGTAGATATGCAAGTTATCAGAATAATACAATGTATGTGTGTCAGGTCCCTCACCGCAGACGCCGTAAAAGGTCTTGATCTAGGTCTGCGCCATCCTTAGAACCAGCTACGCCACCCCTGTCCCATTTCAGGTTTCCCATCTAGTCCTCTCCTTCATCCAGTTCCCCATCCTCCAGCCAAGTGTTTCCCATCTGTGTAACCCTGAGGTTAATCTTCCCTCACCTGCCCAGGTCTCCATATAAGGAGACTACGCCCAAAGCTCCCCACTTCAGCGTTGACATTGGACTGTGGAGTTTATGCTGTGTGGACCCCTGCTTGTTCCTGTGTCCCAGTCCTGTTGAGTCAGATTTCTTGTGTACCGGACCCCTTGCCTTTCTTACTGGACTTATGTTTATGGAATCGCTCCTTGGACTTTACGCCTAGGAACCCTGCTTTTGTGGACTTTATATCTGAGCACCCCTGGACTTTTACTTTATTTTTGCAAGTCATTATTCCTGAGTTCAGTTCTATATCTGCCCCTGTGTCCTGCCTCTGTTTGTATCCTGTCTTTCTGTAAGTACCTTTTTGTATCTAGTTCCTTATTCATGTCATGCCCCTCTGTCTTTAGCCTATGTTTAGTTTATTCAGTTTCCTCCTAGTCTAGTTCTCTGTTCTGTCCTTCTCAGTTCCTCTCCTGTTTCTCCCTTGCATCTAGCTTTCTAATGTCTCACCTCCTGTGTATCAGCTCCTTTCATGTCTCGCCCCTGTATCAGCTCCTTTCATGTCTTGTTTCTGTGTCTAGACACTTTCTAGTCTCCTTTTTGTATTGCATCCTGTGTATCCGTTCTGTTTCAGTACATTCCTTTGCCCTGCCTGTGTTAGTTAAAACCAAACCGTGCACTGCAACATGTATTGTCTCCTGCATTTGCTGCAAACCAGACTCACCCACTCATCACACACAAAGCACCTGACAATGTGTTACTGCAACCTTCACTTATGCCTCTAGCATGGATTGAGGTTTACACTAGACCTGTGCATTCGTTTTAGTACTAAAACGATTTAGTCCGAATTTTGGGAAAATTTAGTTTTCGTATGACTCAAGAGATACGAAACTGCTCAGTACAGAAAACGAAAGAAACTAAAATAAAATGCACTACATTTTAGTTTCAATCCTTTTTATGATATTACATTGATGAGTGAAGGAGACCAGAAATGAAGAGCGCAACATCGCAAAGCTACAGAAAAGGTTTGTATGTGTAATCCTTCCTGACCCCTACCCGAAAATCTGACAGTGATAAAGCTCCAGAATAATCACTCGCAGCACAGACAGCCAGCACAGGAGAGGACACCTTTACTTAAGCCTTGTATGTCTATGAGGCAGACAAGATGATAAAAGCAGCTGGAGATGGAAAACATTCAAATAAATCACACTGAAAGCTAATGACAGAGGAGGGCTGGATAGTAAAAAACCCTTTATAACAAGCAGCGCTGGAAGAAGAGAGGGACTTTATAAAATGTGTGTTATATCCCCTCCCGCTCTGCATAATAGGGGCTTAGGTCTGATACATTTTATATTATCCAGGAGCACTATCCCCCTTTCCTCATCTATAATACACATTTTATATAAAGTCCCTCTCCTCTCCCAGTGCTGCTTGTTATAAAGTTTTTTTTTTTACATCTGATACATTTAGTATCCAGCTCTTACAGTTACTCTGTCATTATGAACCTTCAGTGTGATTTATTTGAATGCTTTCCCTGCTTTATTTTATTATAAAAATAAATTTACGCCAGTCATCTCTTCTCTGAGCTTTCAGACCGATTTACGTTAATATTTTCCCTCTCCCCGGCTTTTATAATCCTGTGTCTCCCCCACAGAGATAGAAAGTTTAAGGAAAAGTTCCCTCTCCTGTGCTGGATAAGCATTGCATTCCGAAGTTCTGCACCCTCCACATGCCAAAGCAGTAGGATGTTCTATACAGAGAGGGCATTAATTAATGCAGGAGGATGTTCTATACATTATACAGAGAGGGGTATTAATGCAGGAGGATGTTATATATATTATACAGAGAAAGGTATAAATTGAGGAGGATGTTCTATACATTATACAGAGACGGGTATTAAATAATGCAGGTGGATGTTGTATACAGTATACAGAGAGGGGCATTAATTAATTCAGGAGGATGTTCTATACATTATACAGAGACGGGTATTAAATAATGCAGGTGGATGTTGTATACAGTATACAGAGAGGGGTATTAATTAATGCAGGAGGATGTTCTATACATTATACAGAGAGGAGCCTCTTTTTTATAGCCCTTTAAATCCAGTGGCTGTGAGCGATCTGCTGCTTGTTATATTATCTCTCAGACAATGCATCAGGCGCAGCTGTTACAGTAACTGACTAACAGCGCTCAGAGTTTCAGTAAAACAAGGAAATAATATTGTTCTAACCTCTTATCTATAAAAATATTATTTACTAGTTTTACTGAAACTCTGAGCACTGTGATGAGCAGCAGTCAGTTACTGTAACAGCTTTGACTGACACATTGTGCTGAGAGTGAGAGATACTGTAACAAGCAGCGATCTCAGCCCTCTGAGGAGCCACTACAATAGTAATTGTATCCACAGTTTTTTGGATGAATGAAATTAGTTTTCATACTAAAAACGAAAACTACTGAAAACGAAAAATACTGAAAACGAAAATACTGAAAACGAAATTCTTTAGCAACTAAATAAATTGCATTTTAGGACTAATTCATTAGTTCAAAACGAAATTTTGTGCTGTGCACATGTCTAGTTTACACCTCTCTCATGGAATAAGCCAACCAATGTATAAATCTTACAGATGAGGAGAAAAACACAAACCTCTGTTTTCTGGATAAAAAAAATATTTTTAAATGACCGTGTATTTTATCCCTCTTCCTTTTTTTTAACAACCAGATTATCAGGGTTATTCCAAGAGATTCGAAAAGTCACCGCATGTTCGGTGACTTTTCATTCTCTTCAATTCGGTTCGTGTTGCCGATCCCATTTCGGTGACCCTGCGGTGTATTCAGCAAGCACCACAGGGTCCCCGATTGCAGGGAAAAGCTGCCGCAAACCTGCCGAAAACGAACCGCAAAACCCAGCGAATGCACACTGAAAACCCTCAAAAACATCTGGATTAACCTGCCGAAAACCACAGAAAAACCCGAACAGGAGCCGATCGCAGCCTTCGACACAGAAGAGGCAGTGAATAAATTAGGAAAACAGTTTGTATGAATGATTGAAAAGTGAAACACTGTTTGCAAAGAAACTACCGAGCGAAAATGTCTGAACTTTACATATGAGGTCCAATGAATGATAATAAAAAGGGCTGTTACAGAAAAAAGAAGTAAATTTAAAAAAAAAAAAAAAAAAAATCGGACTTTTATAACAGATTTCAGAAAAATGCTTAAAAAATCTATAAATAGACTCTTTACTGCAGAATTTTATAATGAACGGTTTATTAGATATTGAATTAAAACGGGAATATTTTTAACATTGAAGCCTATGGGATTCTCCTGAATAAACTTGCCGAATTAAACCACCGAATGGCAGGGCATTAGGGGAACCTTTCACTGCTGGTTTGTGTTCTCTGAATAGCCGAAGCATTGCTTTTTCATGGGGATTTCACTGCCCTCAAACAGGCACCGTATGTTCAGGCAATTTGCCAGGAATTGGTGAATTGCCTGCTCTCTGGATAGCCGAATGGCTAGGAAAGGTAACCGAACGCTGATTTTCAGCGTTCGGTTACCTTTCTCAAGCAATTCGGATCTCTTTGAATAACCCTGCATGTTTTCAACTTTTTTTGTCATATCTAATGTTATTACATTTAACATCCAGATATTTTTCTGTAATGTTTAATTGTTTTTTTTATTCTAATTAAAATTGTATCGTCTAAATTTAACCCCTTCACTACCCAGTGATTTTCCAAGAAAAACATGGTCAGAAACCAGTGTTTTTTGTAAAATCGTTTTTAATTAATTATAAAATAAGAAATATTTGAGGTTTTTATACCTATTTTTGGCCAGTAGATGGCACCATATACTGCCATATGGAGTTAGAGGTTTTAACGGCAGATCTATTTCTCCCTGCTTCACTACTGAAAGCCCGCTATTTCAGAGCTTTGAGCAGCTGATTTTACAGTTTTAGCTCTTTGGGTATTATGGACACAGGACTGAGGCTAGGGTCAGACGAGCGCATTTTTAACGTGCGTTCTGGCGCACTTAATCACGGCCGCACTAGCAGCAAATGACGGCCAATATACGAAGTACGGTCGCATGAAAGTCCGGCCGTGCAACGCAAGTGGAAAATGAACGCATTTTTTCGAGAGCGCAGAACCGCTAGTACGGACGTACAGAGTGCGCTGCGCCCGCTAGCGGTGTGTGTGTGTGATTTGGAGACGTCAGACCCTGCTCGTGTCCGGCCAACATAACGTCCAGACGCAAAAAGTTTCCTGGTTTGGATTCGTAAACATCACGCACGAAAATGCGCATCGTATGACCGTTTTCGCATATTCCGTGAAAAAATACATCAATGCGTTCGGACGCACTTTTTTACGTTCGCGTGTAAGGCTAGGGTCAGACGAGCGTGATTTCTACGGACTGTACGTCCGTGCACACGGACGTACGTTAGTACGGAAGACGCAGTAGTGGCCAGACAGTCCGTTTTTTTCACTGACGTATATTTTGACGGATGTAGGAGGGAAAATAAATTAAAAAGCAAAACCATTTTGTCCGTGAAAAATGCTGGACGTATAAATGCAGTCCGTCTGACCACGTTCCATCACTCACACACAAAGCTATGCGGACGTTACGGACGCAGCGCACTTTGTGCGGCCGTTCTAGGGGTTGTATGTTCTTGCCTGCCTTGCGTCCGTGGGCCGCGGCCGTTGTGCGTCCGCAGTTCAGTGCGGACGTACTTCATGTGTCAGGCTCCAATGGACTTTCTTTTATGCTATCACGGACGTACTTTTAGGCGCAATCACGGACGTGAACACTACGCTCGTCTGACCCCAGCCTAAAAATGCTTTCGTTTGACCCTAGCCTTAAACTTTGAGGGTGCCTTCTGCAGCCCAAAATCTAATGAAATTAGTTTGCAGGAAACAAATTTCATTTGCTTTTGTGCTGCAGCATATTGAGAAATCTCTATCCGGCACCAGATGGTGCCTTTTGAAACCCGAGATATCTTGATATTGGTAATGAAGGAGTTATTCAGAAAGCACCAAATTTCGGTGGCTTCTGGGTCGGCGCACTTCGCCGATTTCATTTTGCCGTCCCTGCGTTGAATTCACTATTCACCGCATGGTCCCAGAAATGCACTGAACATTGAGCTGCTGAAGAACACTGCCGAACAACCCACCAAACTGCAGGAGAAAAAATGGAACTCCGCTATTCTTCTAATAGGTGTTTAAATAAATAATTTCTGCATTAAGATGTCTCTAAATAACAAAAAAAGTCCACTAAAAAATAAGACATTTCCAAAAAATTGGGAACCAAAAATTGTATAAAAAAAAAAAAGACATAAAGTAGGTCCAAAAAATAAATAAATAAAAAAAACGGTTTGCTGAAAATGAAAAGAATTAGGCTAGGGTCAGAGTGGGGCAGTCGGAACGCGCGTGCAGACGCACTAAATCACGGCGGCAGTAGCAGCACATAACGGCCAATGACGGCCAATATACGCAGTACGTGCGTACGAAAGTGCGCCGACACCACGCAACCAGCAAATGAACGCATTTTTCTCAGAACGTGAAACCGCTGCTACTGACGTACAAAGTGCGCTGCGGCCGCATGGCAGCGTGTGTGCGTGATTAGGAGACGTCAGACGCTGCTAGTGTGCGGCCTACATAACGTTCAAACAGCCGGATTTCCTAGACTTCTTTTTACCCCACCGTCATGAAATACGTCCAGAATTGCGCATCGTCTGACCACTTAAGCGTATTCCGTGAAAAAATGCGTGCGCACGCATCGACGTACATTTTGACGGTGGCCGCAGAAAATGCGCTCATCTGTCCCTAGCCTAAATGGTTGATAAAAAGATTACAAACGATAATATTTTTTAAACATAGAATCCTATGAGATTCGTTACTTTAAATCTGTTGAACTGAATAATCAGGGCATTTCACTGACCCCTTGGTGCACTTCGGCATTTTTATTGAATAGATTAACCATTTCTTCTCTATGGGACAATTTCGCTGCCGCCGAAATGCGGCGAGCTGCACCATATTTTGCTGTCAATTCACCAGTATTTGAATTGACAGCTTTCTGAATAGACAAACTGCCACGAAATTGCACCGTATGGTGAAATTCGCAATTCTGTGGCAAGTTTGTCGCTAAATTGAATAACCCCTGTAGTGTTTGAAACTTTAGTTACAATTAGACAAATTTGCATAAACCTTTGGTTCCATTTGAGATATATACAGTGTATGAAATATATATATATTTTTGTCTGGAGTGCTCTCTCCATGTTTTTGTTCTGTATTTTATTTTGAGACGCACCCGTACTGAAACGCTTAGTTAAGGCTGAGTGCTACCCCCCCATGTGTTTTTCATATATATATATATATATATCTTGATGTTCTGCCACACAGAGACTTGCAGTAGATTTTCAGAAAAGTTCTGTAATAAGCGTCAACGTTTCAGTGCAACCAGACGATACAAAAGTCAACCACAAAAACTCCTGTCCTGTCCCCACTCCACGTACCCCCGGGGTCTATGTGCAGCTTAACAGGCAGGTAAACCTCTCCTACGAGTCAATGAACGAGACCGGTTTGCAGTCTGAAGGTTTTATTAACCCATTGTAGGAATGTGGTAAAACTATAGGAAAACAGAAATATACGATATAAAGATACAGAATATATACGTGTTTTACATAGATAATAATACAAGACAGGATGTGTCCATATAAAACGTGGGGGTTTTATAACTAGGCCGGACTAAAAACTACATGAAAAACAGCTGGCTGCAATGTAAGGGTTTACAAATTTACAGCACATAAGGTGCTTCTAAAGCTGAGGGAAACTGTAAGGTGACTGGGAGGAATTTAGACCATAACCTTCCCGACGATGCTTTCAATAGGGGGAGAGATTGTAATGAGGTGTTCCTTCCAGCTCCCGTGGTGAAGGAAATTGTGGCTTCTCTCCCACAATCCCCTGTAATAGTGAGGGAAGCACATGACTTAGCCTATAGGAATTCTGGGAAGGCTGAATACCAGGGTGCTGTAAAAATAAACGGCCACTAGATGGCGTCTCTAAACACATTACATTTACATTTCTGCTCTGAAAGGCAGCACACTCCCCGCCTGGTGTCGGTAGACACCACCATCGGAGTCTTCTGATCGTGATAGTGTTGTACAAGCAAAGAAAAGATGTGATGACAACCAGGGATCAATACAGGATGCTTCTCTGAAAAGTCTATGCTAGCTTCCTTAAGACGACCTCCTACTCTTAGCAAGCCGTCTTCATCGATGAATGGATCGAGTTTCTTGAAACCACTGCTCCAATTCAGTTGCTTTGTAGGCACTGTTACAGCGGTGCCAACCTTTACAGTCCTTTAATTCTGCGGGCGTAGTATTTCTGGAAGAACGAACTACGTGAATTAAGCAAGCGATGCCCCTAACAAGTGACCTCCAGGTAGAGAACTTGTTGAATCTGAGAGATCCGAGCTGGTTGCTTGACGTCACTGTGTGTAGTGCAGACACCTGAGGACGGACTTCTTCATCTGTATCTATATTTACCAGTTGAAATGTGTGACAGTCAGAAGTGATACTCTGAGAATTATGTAAGAATGCAGGACCTGTAAGCCATGTTGAGTCTTTTAGATTGTTAGCGGCAACAGATCTGGTTGCATGGTCTGCAGGGTTGTGGTCAGTAGGTACGAAATGCCATTGTTTCGGGCAAGTGGATCTTCTGATTCTATGTACCCTGTTGCTGACGTAAACATAGAAACGTCTGGATTCGTTGCTGATGTAACCCAAGACTACTTTGCTGTCTGTGTAAACTCAGTGTCTTTAATCTCTATGTTCAATTCTGTGGTGATCAGTTCAGCTAGTTCCACTGCCAGTACGGCAGCGCAGAGTTCCAGTCTAGGTATTGTATGTTCTGGGAGTGGTGCAAGTTTCGCTTTTCCCATGATGAATCCTATATGACATTGTTCTTTGATGTCTTTAGATAAGCTACTGCAGCAATTGCTTTGACAGATGCGTCTGAGAAGACACAGAGGTTTTGTGTTCGAACTTCTGAAGAGGGCACGGGGGCATATGGACGTGCAATGTGAACTCTGGCCAAAGCTGTTAGAGAGTTTTTCCACTCCATCCACAAACCTTTTTCTCAGTGGGGAGCGGGTCATCCCAGTCTTTTGTCTCCCAGGTAAGATCTCTGAGTATTGCTTTACCTTGAATGGTGACGGGAGCTGCAAATCCTAGGGGATCGTAAAGGCTGTTTATAACGGACAGGGTACCCCTGCGGGTGTATGGTTTTTCTTCTAGACTGACTTGAAAGGTAAAGGTGTCACTATTTAAGTCCCAAAGTAGACCAAGGCTCCGTTGAGTAGGGAGGACGTCAGTACCTAGGTCTAAATCTTTCAACTCATTAGAATGGTCTTGGGAAGGGAAGGCTTTAATTACCCTTTTGCTGTTAGAAGCAATTTTGTGAAGTCTCAAGTTTGAGTGGGAGAGCATACTTTGAGTTCTTTTTAGGAGATTGATAGCAGCCTCATCTGTGGGCAGTGATTTTAAACAGTCGTCTACATAGAAGTCCTTATCTACAAAGTGTCTAACGTCTGCCCCGTATTTCGCTTCTCCTTCCTTAGCGGACTGTCTGAGTCCATAAATAGCAACTGCACGAGAGGGGCTGTTACCAAAGATGTGTACCCGCATACGGTACTCTATGATATCTTTGGAGGGTTCGTTATCTTTAAACCAAAAGAATCTCAGGAAATTTCTGTGTTCTTCTTTAACAAAGAAGCAGTGAAACATTTGTTGAATGTCGGCCATAAATGCAACTGAATCTTTACGAAAACGGAGGAGTACTCCTATGAGTCTGTTATTAAGGTCGGGACCTGACAGTAAGACATTGTTTAAGGAGACACCCTCATGTTTGGCACTAGAGTCGAACACTGCTCTAATCTGGCCTGGTTTCTTTGGATGGTATACTCCAAATATGGGTAGGTACCAGCACTCTTCACCGTCAGTTAAGGTAGGTGCTACTTCTGCATGACCGTTCTCAAGTATTTTCTCCATGAAGCTGAAAAAGTGTTTTTTCATTTCTGGCTTTCTTTGAAAACTGCGCCTAAGAGACACAAAGCGTTTATAGACTTGTTCTCTGTTGTTAGGCAAACGTTGTCTTTGGGGTTTAAAGGGTAGAGGTGCGACCCAACTGTTAGAGTCATTCCTTACCTATTCCCTATCTTCAAAGGACGTAGCTACCTGGTAATCTGTTTTAGTGCTGAGAAATACTGAGGACCCTAGGTGACCTTGGTCACTGTCACAGTAAGGGTCTACGGTAGGTTTGGACAGAGAGGTGTTATGTGGTAGCTCTTTTACAAGGAATTGATTTTTGGCATGGTTAAAAAAGGGAGGGGCGCCCGTTCTCTAGAGTCTTGGTTAACATGTTGCTGACTGAGGTGGGTTTGTGTACGCTTCCCAAACAAACATCTCCTATAATAACCCATCCTAAATCGAGTCTTTGGGCGTAGGGAGCATTGTGAGGGCCATTAAGCTGATCTCTAACTTTGTGAACTCGTAAGATATCTCTCACAAGGAGTAGGACTATCTGAGCTTGGGGGTCTAGTACTGGTATAAGGTGGGCTATGAAATTTTAGATGAGAGTGGTGTACTGCAGCATCAGGGGTGGGAATCTCAGCTCTATTATCTGGAATCTGGTTACATTCGATTTTCAGTAGGTAGCAGACGCGTGTCTGGCCATCTATAGACTCAACTTGGAAACCTGTAGCTCTTCTCCCCGCCGTCTCGACTGTACCTGCACAAGTCTTTAAGGAGTAAGGAGAGATAGGGCCTTTAATGTTGAAGATGTCAAAGAAGGTGGATCTCGCTAGAGATTTGTTACTTGGTCATCTAGGATTGCGTAGGCACATACAGCTTTATCCTTGCAACCTGTTGGGTACACTTTGACTAGACAGATTTTTGAACAAGACCTACCGCCTATGATTCCTTTGCAGACTTCAGTACATTGTGCGGTAACTGCTGGTGTACCTATTTCGGTGTTTATTCCTTCTTCACTATGATCTTGGGTATTGTCGGCTTGAGTTAAAATACGTGGAGGTGGCCCAGGGTGTAGGGCTGCGTTATGACTTGTACCTTCACATTCTGTGCATTTTACACTGACCTTACAGTCTCTAGCAAAGTGAGACGTTGAGGAGCAACACTTGTAGCCGATATTGTTCTCCCTGAGGAAAGTCTTGCGGTCCTCTATGGGTTTCTCTCTGAAGCCTCTGCACTTCAGAAGAGGATGTGGCTTCCTGTGTAGGGGACACTGCCGGCTAGGGTCTTTATCTTCGAAGTAGGGAGAGGTTGATGGCCTGTGGAAGGAATCTGTAGAGGAAACATTAGTTTTATGGACTATCACTGGCGCTTTATGGTATTTTAGACCGGAAGGAGCGGCATGAGACAGTATAAAATCAAAGCTGGGATCATTCCTAAATCTTGCTTGTTGATTTACAAAGTCCACAAACACATCAAAGGGAGGAAATGATACCTTGTGCATTTGCTTGTAATTGGAACCATGTGCGACCCACCGCTCCTGGAGGTTGTAGGGGAGCTTTTGGACTATAGGATTGACCCCTCTTGCTGTGTCAAGGAAAGTAAGTCCAGGCAAATCTCCTTCTGCTTTGGCTACCTGCAGTTCCATGAGCAGGTCACTTAGTTCTCTAAGTTTCTGATAACCTTTACCAGATATTCTAGGGAAGTCATCAATTCTTTTAAACAGGGCGTTTTCTATTGCCTCTATTGAGCCATAGCACTCTTCAAGTCTTTCCCAGATCCTTCTAAGGCCTGTCTCTGGGTAGTTTATATTTATTGCTCTTATACGTTTAGCATGTTCTGCGGACTCCTTTCCGAGCCAATAACTAGAGATCTAACTCTTCGCTGTATGACAGGTCTAAGTCTCTGATTACGTTCTGAAAGGTAGACCGCTAGGCTCTGTAGCTTTCTGGGTGATCATTGAACTTTACAAGTCCTTCGGTGATTAGCTCACGCCGTGAGAGGAACTTTGCAAAGTCCAAAGTAGCTTGGCTATTGCTAGAATAGGGCTGCAGTGCATTGTTAGGAGGGTGGGGTGTGTAGCAATACCTTTGAGGAGTCTCTGATTTAGGCCGGTTAACATCATACCGTTTCGGTGTGAAAGACGTCTTTGTGCACTGGAATGGAGGCTGATTTCCTCGTTGCGTAAAGAAGTCGCGGCGGGCAGTGTCGCTCTGCTCTGCGTTCTCCTGTCTGAAGCGCTGAACTTCAGGGTCGGCTGTTTGTTGCTTTATTTGCTGCGTTTGGCTTGTCGCTCTGATGACATCTATTGATTCTTGTGCAGGCTGAAGATTGCTGCTTGATTTGGAGTGTTGATAGACGTACGCTGCTGTACGTTGTAGCGTGTCCTGGTGATCCTCTCCTGGACCGAGCACGCTGCTGCATCCGCTGTGCTTGCTGGTGGGGTGCGTAGCTGCTTCTAGAGCCTCTGCTTCGGCTATGGCTGCTGCCGCTTCCTTCTCTACTGCCAGCTTCTCTAGGTTGATTTCCAAAAGGGCTCTCTCTTTGTTGAAAGCAGCTTCCGAAAGAGCTCTCTCTTTGTTCAAAGCGGCTTCTGAAAGAGCTGTCTCTTTTTTTAGCTGCATCTCCTGCTCTGCAAAGGCAGCACGTGCTTTTGCGGCTTCGGCCTTAGCGCGAGCAATGGCGGCTGCTTCGCTAACAGACGATTTGATAGAGTAGCCCGATCGGGACCTTGTCTTGTATGAAGATGCCTGACTTTGTGACATGTTTGACTGTTTAAAGGTTGCAGGTTGTCGTATGCAGGTAACCGCGTTGACAGTAGTTGGCCTCTGTACAGTCCGATCTCTCTTCCGCTTCCTATCTGTGCGTTGTTTCACTTTTCGCGCGTCTTCTCTGCGCATCGGTTACTTTTCACGCGTCTTGTATGCTCGTCGTTTTACTGTCCTGTCCCCACTCCACGTACCCCCGGGGTCTATGTGCAGCTTAACAGGCAGGTAAACCTCTCCTACGAGTCAATGAACGAGACCGGTTTGCAGTCTGAAGGTTTTATTAACCCGTTGTAGGAATGTGGTAAAACTATAGGAAAACAGAAATATACGATATAAAGATACAGAATATATACGTGTTTTACATAGATAATAATACAAGACAGGATGTGTCCATATAAAACTTGGGGGTTTTATAACTAGGCCGGACTAAAAACTACATGAAAAACAGCTGGCTGCAATGTAAGGGTTTACAAATTTACAGCACATAAGGTGCTTCTAAAGCTGAGGGAAACTGTAAGGTGACTGGGAGGAATTTAGACCATAACCTTACAGACGATGCTTTCAATAGGGGGAGAGATTGTAATGAGGTGTTCCTTCCAGCTCCTGTGGTGAAGGCAATGGTGGCTTCTCTCCCACATTCCCCTGTAATAGTGAGGGAAGCACATGACTTAGCCTATAGGAATTCTGGGAAGGCTGAATACCAGGGTGCTGTAAAAATAAACGGCCGCTAGATGGCGTCTCTAAACACATTACATTTACATTTCTGCTCTGAAAGGCAGCACAACTCCTAAATAGACAAAAAACTTAATTACACATAATAGCCCCCAGGTGGGCGCTCAAGCTGAGTCCCGGAACCGAAACCGGCCCCAGCCAAACAATGGATTACGCAAAAGATTGGCTAACCATCGAGCAGCCATACGGACAGCCCTCTCAGGAACAGAGAGTCCCCAAACGGTGGTACGGCACTTTCAAGAGCAGCAACACCCCCTCTCCTCCTCCCTACGTGTTATGGGGATTGATCACATCCCAGCTATGCCTAGAGGGGCGGGAGGGCATCAGAACTTCTCAAACGGGAGTTGTTTTGGATATTTACTTTAAACACACTGGTGCCTAAAGGCTTGAATGAAAAAAAACTCTATGTATTGTTTTTTGAACCCTCGTTGATTATATTAGAAATTCTCAATGTTTTATAGAATTGTATCTTTCCCTGCCATGTTTTGAGATTGTTTGTATTTTCACAGTACCGGCTATATAATAGGGTTTACATTGTAGATCGTGTTGCTATATTATGGCCGTGCATTTGGTTTGTTTTCTTTGGGGCTGGTTGCTGGGCAACATAATGCAATCCTGCGCTCTGGCTGGGGGCCGGTTTCGGTTCCGGGACACAGCTTGAGCGCTCACCTGGGGCTATTATGTGTAATTAAGTTTTTTGTCTATTTAGGAGTGTTTGTGGTTGACTTCTGTATCGTCTTGAGAAAAGTCTGATTGGACTGAAACGTTGATGCTTATTAAAGAACTTTCCTGAAAAAATCTACAGCAAGTCTCTGTGTGGCGGAACATCAAGTTTTTATAAGTTTAGTGTACCAGGTTCCAGCACCGGAGCAAGGAATTGCCATACAGGGTGTGCGGGGATCGTGGTGGATATTTATATATATATATATACCGTAGACATGTCTAATCCCTCCAGACTAAATGTTCATTGCTATATGTCCAGGAAATACCCAAGTTATTTTTCAAATCTTTTTGGATTTTTCTAAACCTTAAGATTTATATTCTTTTCAAAAGACTTTTATTTAGCAATAATGTGTAAACATTTGTACATTGAATACATTGTGCATTTACAGCTACACTTCCATTTCCCGACAGTTTTGTTTCGTTTTGGAAATAGAACTCAGCGTGGCAGTAACCTGCACACATGTTCTGTTTCTTTTCCACAATCTATCAGTGAACGTGGGAACTATAATATCACACAGTAGCGTGCAAAAGCTATTCACCTGATTGGACGGCAAAAGTATAAGAATCATCTTTTTACTAAAACTTAAGTGACGTCTTATACTTGGCATATTTTTTGTTGCCATTACAAGGAACTATACACAGGGGTACAGGAATAGCGATGCTCCATTCATCTAAAGCAGTGCAAGTAACTAAGTTGTTCAGATGCTTGGAATTTTAATAGATAGGTAATCAGTTTTAAAAAAAGTCAGATAGTGCTCAATGTCTAAAGTATGAGCTTTCCATTTCATTTAAATAAGAATGAAGCAAAATCACATCCTTTAAGTCACATAAACAAATGTCAGTCGATACAGTTTTATTTTATTGCTACCTCCTTCCCATCTGTGGTGAATGATTTTCCAGCATCTTTTAGCCAAAAGGGCATGAAAGCAGCTGTCTCCACAGTGAAGGTCTGCATAATGCCAGCGGGACATACTTATGCATGAGCTGATTGTCCATGTATAGTGTCTTTTTTGCTTTTTTGTATGTCTCTTTATAACGGTTTAGATGTAAACCGAGACACATTTGCTTGCTGTTCCCAAAATGGAAATTATTAAAACCAAAAAAATAAACAGAATTTAATTTTCAATATTTTGAGAAACCGCTGTAAATATTTAATGCATCTCTCTGGATTTTAAGCTTTTCTGAGCAGGGTCCTCTTTGCATCTTTTCTCTGGTTTCAATGCTTGCTTTTAATGTGGTTAGTTTAATTCTCCCTTTTTATTTTAAAGCTCTGTAAAACTATTGGTGCCATATATATTTAATAAAAGAATTACCTGACTATATTTACCCAGACAACATTTTTAACCCCTCCACTACAAAAGTATTTTCCAGAAAACCACTGTCAGGATCTAGTGTTTTTTTATTTTAAATAATTTTTCCTGAATTATACAGTATGATTTACGTGGGAATATTCCTTATCCGTACAGTAATAACCTATTTAGAAGGCATGTGCCAGCATCTGCTGGACATTAGGTGCTACTGCAGTTCTGGTCTTCGTGCAGAATCAGCTGGGGACACGTCATTGAGACACATTCCCAGCTGGTTTTAAAAAGGTTAACCACCTCGAGCATCTTGCTCATGGCTTTAAACTTTAGTGGCACATTGTACAATAAATGAAATTCCTTTGTATTGCTCCTTGGGACCACTTTATCTTCTACAAATCACTACCTGAAAGGTAGAGCGTAACAAAATAATACCAGAAAATTGAAAAATGACAGAAAATCTGAATGAAAGCGGTGGTGAGAGACCAAAGGGTTTGCCCCTATATGATTCGAATAAGCTTCAGTTACACTGATGAGAACATCAGGGTACTAGTGTCTCCCAGAGACCAAATTAATATTTAACTTTTATTAGACATAATTTAAAAGGAGGTCAGACATATAAACATAAATAGACAGTGCTCACAAGACAATAATAAAACCAAATCTGCTGAGAAAATATATATATGTATAGCGGCAGAAGCAGTGATCAATAGTCAATACAATAAGTGACCTTCAAGGATCACTTCAAGGTATTGTAACAATAGAGTGTGTGTATATATATATATATATATATATATATATATATATATATATATATATAGTTCTTGATGACAGTATTAGACCACAGAAAAGCTGCGCATAAGAGAGCAGAAAAAACCAAAGGCAAGGGTCCCCTGTAGAAGAAGTTGACTCAAATAGCCCATAGTAAATCCCATATTCAACCTATCCAACCGGACTTTGACAGATGTGGAAACTGGTGTTCTTAGTAAAGGACTGTCCTTTGTCCCATCATCCAAACCTGATGCTTTCCAGTGGGATGTAGAACTTACAAGTTCGGACGCACCCTACGTCTAGCTGATTTCTTTAGGAATGAGCTACCGGTAATGTAACTCCATTTCGACGAAAGAGTCGTTTTGATCCCCTCTCCAATCAGCCGTCTATTAAAACGTTTCTACGACAGGTAAAGTCCGAAGTGAGTACACTCATGGGCCAACATGTGTCTAAACACAGTAATATTTCCAGACAAGAACGTGAAGCTATAAAGACCTTAGCTGATGATGCCTCTATCGTTATAAGACAGGCAGACAAGGAGGGCCATTACCATCTTGAACTATATGCAGTATGCGAGAGAAATGTACTCTCAGCTTTCAGATGGAGTTACTTACTCTTTGTTATCTGGTGACCCAACACGTGAGGTCATGGCCAAATTTGAAAAAAGTATCCAAAGAGGTTTCTCAGCTGGCTATATCGATGATGAACTGCTCCAGTACCTACTCAAACCTCACCCTAGGACTCCTGTGATATATGGGATACCAAAGATCCATAAAGATCCGGTAACTCCACCACTACGCCCAATTGTCTCGGCCGTGGGAGGTGCCATTGAGCCAACAGCCAGATGGCTTGACTTTTTATTCAAGAAACCGGTACAATGTATCCCCACGTGCATTAAAGATACCAACAATTTTTTACAGAGACTTGGGGCAGTGATAACCAATTGTGATGAGGTAGTCTTCATGACATTGGATGTAAAGAGTTTATACACAGTGATCCCCCATGGGGGAGGGATTGAGGCCATGAGGTGGTTACTGTCTAATTCAGAGGCCTATGATGGCCCATGTGTTGAATTTGTTTTGGAGCTACTGGCGTTGGCTCTGGAAAATAATTATTTCAGGTTTGAGGATAAATGGTACCTACAGCGCACTGGTATGTCCATGGGGGCCGCGATGGCCCCCATGTACGCCAATGCGTATATGTACAAGTTTGAGACCGATAACATCTTAACCCAGTTTCAAGGTAACATTGTTCAATATGTGCGGTTCATTGATGATATCTTGTAATATGGCGGGGCACAGTTGAAGAAGCTAGGGGGATTGAACATCTCATAAATAACCTAGATACACCAATTAAAGTCACTAGCACAGTCAGTGAAAGTTCCATCAATTTCCTTGATGTAAGGATTTTTAAAAAAGACAACTGCCTACACTACTCATTGTTTTCTAAGTCCACAGACCGCAACACCTTACTTCACCAACAGAGCGCACATCCAGACCATTTAAAACAATCATTGCCTTATTCCCAACTATTGAGAGTTATAAGGAATAACAGCGATGGAACCATTATGGAAGAACAGATTTCTGACATGTGTCGGAAATTCGCTTCTCGAGGGTATTCTGACAAGGTGATAACAGGTGCTCTGGAGAGAACAAGAGCTCCAAGGCAAGTAAGAGATAAGTCGGATAGATTCAAATTCCCCCTCACGTATGACACAGCCTCAAGACGAATTACTTCAGTAGTAAGGAGAAACTGGTCGATCCTAGAGAAAGACCAGAATTTGCCTGAAACGTTTAGATACCAACCGATGTTTTGCTATCGCAAAAACCGCAGTCTAAAAGATCTTCTGGTAAAGGCGGATCCCATTAAAAGTTATGACCCAGACCAAAATAAATTTAGGAATCTGGGCTGCAAAAGATGTCTAGGCTGCGTTACCTGCGGCCATATGACTCCGTCTAGTGACTTTAGACATCCCCATACAGGGAAGCGGTTTCTCATTAGACACTTTATTACCTGTAGGACAGAATATGTGGTCTATAAGATCTTATGCCCTTGTGGCTTGGCCTATGTGGGTAAAACCACAACCCAATTATGCGAAAGAATTCGCAACCATCGATCCAACATCAGGACCGCATATAGGGATGGCAGGTCGGACAAGCCGGTGGCCCGACATTTTTTTCAGTCTGGTCACCCCTTGTCCTCGTTGAAATTCTTGGCAATAGACCATGTCCCACCCCCGAGGCGGGGGGGATATCGAGCTTTGATTCTCCTTCAGAGAGAAGCAAGATGGATTCATCGCTTGGACACCGTTTTCCCTCGGGGGTGAATGAAAGAAACTCCCTCCTGGCCTTTTTATAAATATTGTAAAAATGTCAAAATTAAAAATTAAGAAGTAAAAATCCAAAATCTAAAATCAATCTATATACTGATATTATCGGCAGGGTAGTTCCTAATGTGGGGTTTAATAATCAATCTGTGCCGGCCTGAGCCATCTGCTGCGTGCACACATTAGTCGTTGCTTGTACTTTTACATTTGTTTTTAAGGAGGGTAATGTTTTTCTCCCTCCCCTGTAGATTATCCTGTTCAACCACGAGTCTGAGAGGGGGCGGGACCGAGCCAAGTGTTTCTTGGTTACGTCCGAGGCAACACGCTGTGGTTGCCTAGGCAACCGGTCCGGCGTGCTTATACGGCGCAGAGCGCCGACAGGTACTCGTGGTGGTTTCCGGGATCAGAGACGTCTGGAGATCAATCTCCTTCACCTGGTTTGTTGCAAGAGTTTGAAGTGGCGGGGGTAAGAATGCCCTGCTGGCGCTTGAAATGAAACATCAGATGGTGCATTATTAGGTCGTTAAGAGACTGATGCTTGTCTGTCTGACACTAATTGTGGGCGCTTAGTGCTAATTTCCTTGCACACATGTTGTTGGGATTGTGGACGTTTTCTCATCACTGGTGGTGGAGGATGATTTCAGTGGGAGGGGGCTGGTGATTGTTGTTTAATTGGAGTGTCCATATATATGGACACAGGATTGGGTTGTATGTATATTTGTCCTGATGAAGGCTCTGTAAAGAGCCGAAACGTTGACCTTTTTGGATTCATTAAAGAAAACTTTTTCTGCAAATCCCATGAGTGCTTGCATCCTTGCTATCTGTACCAAGTCCAGCCTTTGCTAAAGCACCGGGTGTGAGAGGAACTTCACTGTGAACCGTGAGTGCAAAGACCTTTTTGTTCATTCTATATATATATATATATATATATAATAATATATATATTATAGTTTCTTGATGACAGTATTAGACCACAGAAAAGCTGCGCATAAGAGAGCAGAAAAAACCAAAGGCAAGGGTCCCCTGTAGAAGAAGTTGACTCAAATAGCCCAATACAAATGTGCCCTAGAGTTTGCCCAGATATTCATTGTCAAAAGACATAAAGGTAAGTATATGCATACTTATATTGGGTCTCAAGACACGTATTTGGAGGATAGAATTGGGGAGTTCTTGCCTGCAATGTGCACCCGACGCGCGTTTCGCCAAAAATGGCTCGTCAGGAGAGCACTCTCCCCTTTTCAGCGGTGCAAAAAGCATCTCCCTAGCTTCAATGGTTGGGGAGATAGAGGGCTCCGAAGGAGCCCGCCCTCCCCTCCATTGATTTGCATGGGGACGCCTGCTGATGATGTCACCACGCAGCGTGGCGACGTCATCAGCCTCGCCTGCCCATGTAAATCACATGGGCAGGCTTCCTCCCTGCCAGATCGCCGAGGGATCCAGGGAGGGAGGTGAGTATCGGGCGGGAGGGGGATTAGGCGCCGCTGACGTACCCTGTACGTCCGCGGGTCTAAGGGAGACCTGTGGACAAGACGTACAGGGTACGTCATCGGTCCTTAAGGGGTCAAAGAATGCCACCCATATTACCTTCGCTAAACCGTTGAAAGATCTGTTAGCGCATCGGTGATTGTGTTAGCTTGCAATGTACTTTGCGCACCCTATTCTTAACATTGGGAGTGCAATCAGTAATTTTAGCATTAGGATAAGTAAAGTATCTACTTACTTGTCCTAAATGCTACTTAGGGATTGCGCCCACATGTTAAATATAGGGTGGACAAAGTACAGTAAGCTCGTGCAAGGTATCGCAATCACCGATGTGCTAATGCATTTTTTACTGATTTAGTGTTAGGAAGGTAAAATGGGTGGCCTGCGTTAAAGTCACTTATTCTGTGTCACAACCGTGCTAGAGGGCATGAGCCCAATATGGAGTGAATAACGAGCTGAACCTCTTGGATAATGTATAATGAGAGTTTATTATCCACAGCCAGCAGTATGGAAGGTGCAGGAATGGAGTTGACTGAGGAGGTATTGTAGGGAGGAACAAGACACAGGGAGACACTGAGCGAAACACTGCAGGACACTTAGGTAAGACATGAGACAGGAAAAGGGCAGACTGGAGACTTGGAAACAGGGGCATTGGAGACTTGGAAGCAGGGGACACTGGAGACTTGGAAGCAGGGGACACTAGAGACTTGGAAGCAGGTAGCACTGGAAAGTTGCTGTTCTGCCCCTGGACTCTACTTCCATGACCGATGAACCACCTCCAGGTGTTCCTTTCGGGTTTCCTTCCCAGATGTTCACTTAGGGACAATGGACAAATCCGTTTGAATGAAATGCATCAGATTAACAGAGAACCCTCATTTTTTCTTTTATTATACCTTTTATATTGAGGTTTATTGACCCAATAAATTTTTATTCCATATATATCACCTTGAGTGCAGCCATCTATGTGCAGCTATACAACCACTGGAGAACATGAGAAACCCTATGGGAACATCTGGAAAGGAAACCCAAAAGGAACAATTGGAAGTGGTTCAGTGGTCGTGGAAGTAGAGTCCAGTGGCAGAACAACGGCAGCTGGTTAGACATGTGATGGGCCCATATGAAATTTTAAATCCTGAGAGCAAATTTTAAGTAGGGGTACTTTGTTTACTGTCTATGTAGAATAACGCTATGAAGATTTTTTGTGTTTTATCATTAAGCAGGTCAACCAGGTGTCTACACAGTTCACTTAAGTTTTTATAGATTAACCCTGTAAGGACCTGTATTACTGCGGGCTTATATTGTAATGGCTCCATCATTCTGACATGACTGTGGTAGAGGGGAAGAAGGTATGAGCCCAATATGCAGTGAATAACGAGCTGAGCCATGTGAATAAGGTATAATGGGGGTTTATTATATACAGACAGCAGTGCAGAGGGTAATGGGTGGGGCAGGAATGGAGTTGACTGAGGAGGTATTTCAGGAAGGAACAAGATACAGTAAGACAATGAGGGGAACACAATAGGAGACTTACGTAAGACACGACAGGAAAAGGGCTGGAAGCAGAGAACACTGGAGACTTGGACCAGGGGGCACTGGAGACTTGGGAGCACTGGAGACTGGAAGCAGGGAGCACTGGAGACTTGGGAGCACTGGAGACTTGGAGCAGGGGGCACTGGAGACTTGGAAGCAGGGAGCACTGGAGACTTGGGAGCACTGGAGACTTGGAACAGGGGGCACTGGAGGCAAGGATACAGCAGTAGGCAATAATTGTGGTACAGTGCATGCAATGGGTCATGGCAGGCAGCTGGCAAATATAGTAAAAAATCCATGAAAGGGTAGTCCAACTTGAAGGAGCACAGGGAAGTAGCAGGCATCAGGCAAAAAGGCTACCAGGTTAGACAATGATGGAGCATTGCATCATGGGTACTCCACCCTTTTAAAGGGAAACACAGGCCTCGTTATAGGGAGCACCTTGGTGTTGAGTGCAAAGCCAAAATCTGCCTGAGGGAAAACACAGGGTGGCGTTGCAGCAAGGATGCTACCCAGGATTCAAGTAACAGTCCTGGTTTTGACCTTCTGTAACAGGGCTGGTTCATGACATCCTGACGTCAACACTTATCCAAACCGAACGCTACAGTTAGCATTCAGTAGTGCATAGTGCCCTAAGTTTCTATATTAAATTAGATCTCATTACAAAACAGGGGATTTCTAAAAAATATTTTCTGATAATTTGTACAGTTTGAACCACAAATGATAGAAGTATTGGTTAATTTGAACATATCTTATACTGTTTATACAAAGATTGTAGTCTATGCCTAAACCTAGAAAAGTATTTACTTCTGTTCTACGGCATATCATGATTAATGTTTACTTAGGGAAATGTTTACCCAGGCAGTTTTAACATGTAGGGTCAATAAATCTTAATGTTCACCTTAACAGAAGTGGAACTTGTGAAATGTTATAAACCTTACTAATGAAAAGATATAAATCTTTAAAATTAGCATCATTAGTCAGTGTAGTATGCTACACTAGTGACTGAATTGAGATTCAAAGTGCTGCTTCATGCTTCCTGGGTTCTTATTTTGCTTGGACAATTTTAGTGTTAAACAAATGGAATTTGATACTTCTTTTAAGGTGTAAAATGACAGCTTTTCAATCAACATCACAAAACCTGACAAATAACAAAATTGATTGTGCTTGTATAAAGCATTCATTATGAGTAATTTAGGAGCTGTGAATCCCTTTGTGACATGCCTCTGATGGCTACAATGCATATCCTAAAATATGCTTCGTGCAAATTAAAACAGCTAACTTTTTAATATTATACATTTGTCTATTATTTTAATTTTCAGTTATGTTGTCTTTAACAGTATTATGATACTATTCTGTTTATCGTAACACAAATATACATATATAACTCTTATTGGCTCCTTGTTACTGCTTCTGTTCCGACCAAGCCACTGTATTAGCGGCTCGATTTGGATAGTTGGGAGCAACACAACGATACCAGCAGCAGCACCACTGCTGGTATCAGCTTCTGGAGTCTGACCAAAATGCCTCGACCTGAATAAAAGGGGTGACCCTCAATAAAATCCTTATAATATTGTTTTATTTGTTAGACCAATAAAGAAGGTATAATTGCTTCTTACAATGCTTGGATTATTTCATTTTATATACAGAATATATATATATTGACCAGTTGCATAACCTTATCTCTGCTAGAAAGCCACAGTGTGGCATAGCATTGATTTTAGGGTTCTGTGTAATAACAGATCCAGAATGTATAAAAGTGAGACAGAGGTCATTTGCATATCCTACCCAGAGTTCCTTGCTGCATATGGGGAATGTGGCACAGGAACTCTGGGATGCAATTCTTTGAATTGCTATGATGTGCAAGTGGCTTCTGCAATAATAAACACACTTATTATAGTGTGGAGGCTTTTTATCTCGCTTTTAGTCCTCCACCGCAACCCTTGTAGACACACATATTATATATATATATTACACACATACAGTGGCAAGAAAAAGTTATGTGAACCCTTTGGGATTACGTGTAATGTATTATCTGTAATTACACAGAACCCTATAATCAATGCTATGTCGGCTGGGTGGAGTAGAGGTAATGTCACCGCTCTGCATGGAGAGAGTCTGTGGAGTCATGGGTTCGATCCCAGCGAGCAACCTCTCCAGTAAGTGTCCTTGGCAAGACACCTAACGGTACATACTCGCCACCCAGGACATACTTGAAAACGAGAGAAATCTCAATGTATCCTTCCTGGTAAAATCCTTTCACAAAAAAAAAAAAAATGGTATGCCACACCGTGGCTTTGTAGTAGAGATAAGGTTTATGCAACTGGTCAAAACCACTCCCAGGACAGCGCTGTTTCGGGTTTGTTGAACCCCCATCAGCTAGGAGGTAGGCACCAGTTGCAGTGGATGCTTGGACCATAGGTAAGTAAGTGTCTATAAGGGTTGTGGTGAAGGACTAAAAGTGAGATAAAAAGCCTCCACACTATAATAAGTGTGTTTATTATTGCAGAAGCCACCTGTACATCACAGCAATTCAATGAATTGCATCCCAGAGCTCCTGTGCCACATTCCTCATATGCAGCAAGGAACTCTGCGTAGAATATGCAAATGACCTCTGTCCCACTTTTATGCATCCTGGATCTGTAATTACACAGAACCCTAATATATATATATAAATATATATAAAAATCACGAGTATAGCAGTACATAGTGATACTTTTTTTTTTTGGACTAACGTAACATTTAAAAGACAAGCTTTCAAGAGTATTACTCTCTTTCTCAGGTCTGGAAACTTACTGATCAGTTCCTAGAATTAAACATTAGGACATAAAGGGTCACTTGGGGGGTTAGATGTCGTAAAGAGTGAGAGTCAAATGGTATGTTCAAAATGGGAAAATGAACGCATGAGGGATCTTGGGCCCAATAAAAAAGGTTTCACTAAGTACTGCTATACTCGTGATTTTGGCAAACTGGACTAACGAATTTATATATATATGTAACTTCTTTTATTTTCCTGTAGCCTTTTTTGTTCTTCCAAAGTTCCCACAGACATTTCAGCAACAAATAGAAGATAATACAGTTAAATATTAGGACAATTGCCAAGACAAATGCCTCCAGAAATGTGTAACCAGCAGATATCAGATGTGCCTAACATAATCTAGTCCTAACACGTCACGTCACGTCACGTGTTGAAAGCCACTGCTCCTCAGACTGCATGGCCTGACATATGCCTCACAACAAAAACATTGAACGGCTGGGTGGGCCGCATCCAGTGGTTTCATCCGGCGCCTGCCTTGGCCTCACAGTGAGTGGCAGGCTGGCCAGCAGCTACTCGCAGCTCACATCATGGAGCCCCCCACTTCCCGGAATGCGGCTGCCCCTTGGCACCCCCCCTATCAGTGACCCCACCTGGTACCCGGGATAGACTGTCCCCCTACCCCCCACCCAATCCTTTCAATCCGCCATATCACTGAGCAGCAAATCATATCACCTGTGCTGTGTTTCAGCATTCTGGCAAACCTGGCCTGTTAAGGATACTTGAGGACAGGAATGGGAACCACTGGTGTAGGATATGGGCTGGACCTGCCTAAGGTCAGATAGGATATGCCATAAAGAGTCAATGAAAACAACAAGGCTTAGATCCTTTAGGACTTCCATATCCAAACATTCAGTCAAGTGCAGGCTAACCAATAGATTGTTGTGGTAGAGAAGAGCAAAAGACTGAAGTAATGGTGGAGGTGGCAATACCCAGTGAGTATAACATCAAATAGAAATAATGTGAGCAGGGAACAAGTAGAAAGGGTTGAATGAAGGGCAAAAAAGATGTGAGAGGTAAAGTCTAGTAGAGAAAGGAGTCCCTAAGGCTGTAATAACTAAAATCCACGTCTCTAGAGTGTAAGCTCATCTGTACAGGGCCTTCTATACCTCTTGTTTCTGGTTCATGTATTTATTTATAGTTTTGTGGCATTCCCAGTTGGTTACTGTGAAGTGCTGAGTGTTTGCGCTATACAATTATAAGGAGGAGGATGATAATATTAATTTATCAAAAATAAATATTATCCTATTTTAGGAAAATATTATTCTTTAAGAGTATAAATTAAACATTATAAAAGTAAATTGGAATAGTGTATTCTTGAAAATGATTACAATTTTCCGTAATGAGTAGGTTTGAAAAAAAATTGAAAACATATGATTAAAAAAATAAGTATTTGAAACAAAATTACATATTTTCTTGTTTTTACTATATGTACTCCCTTTTTCCAGCACTGCTTAGCTTTATAGTTATACCGGTGTTCTCAATAAAATCACCAGATGTCTCAGTTTTGCTAAACCAACTGCAAATTTCAAAGCAATAGACATAAATACAATTTTTTTCTGACGGACATGTTCAGATTCTATTGATTTATTACTTGCATCCCTCTATAGCATACTGCGCAAACCACAAATCCATCCAATTGTTTCTGCCAAATGACATAACAAAACTTTTAATGTAAATCTCTTTGGTAAGCCAAAATACATTGACAACTGTAAAATAAATAAATCAAAGAATAATAAAAAGTCTAGAATTGAATTTAGTTTGATACAAAGAACAAATATTATGAACATACATTTAGACTGTTTAAATATTAATTATACTTCATAATATTAGCCATTCAATTGTGACACCTAAATAGAACAATTATACACTAATATAAAAAATGATGCAATCATGACACCTAAAATATAGCAACAAAAACATCCCTATTCCAGCTGAGTTTCTAATAGGAAGCCGCTGCTAGATAAATGTGGTGCAAGCCGTGGTGGAAATGCAGATATTCCTAGAGGTTTTTCTATGCAAATTGCGTACATGCGCAACTATCAAGTAACAAGCGGTTGTTTCTACAAGCTTGAGATATATATGTAACAAGGAACTTTTGAATCTTTTGTTCTCTATCTGTCTGGAAAAAAGTTGTCCATACAAAGTATAGGAAGCATCTATTCTGTTAGTACAAACTTATAGAAGTTCTGGATGCAAAAAGGCTGGTGATGGTACTCAAAACTGGGGGTTATTCAGAGAGCTTCGACATTTCTGTGAATTTTCGGTGCTCTCTTGTTCGGCACACTTAGGTGCGTTTCTGTGATTTCATTTCGTCGACCCTGCGATGTAGTCAGCATTCACCATAGAGAACGCCGACGATCAGCCTGCTGAGCAGACCGTGGAACGCAGCCGACGATCCTCCGTACGTCGATACTGAACGCCGAACAGACCGTCGAACACAGCCGCCGATCTGCCGAATGCCACTGGAAAAACCTGGTAATCCACCGAGCGCCGACGAACTGAGGGTAAAAAAAAGGCAATTTTTTTAAAAAGCGTTTAAAAAAACTAAAAGTAAATAAAATAAATGCATGAAAATAATAAAAAAGGCCTATACCAAAAATAAAAGGTCTGTTGCAGAATTTAAAAAAACACGACATTTAAAAAAATTGTAATAAAAAATTTCACCTAAAAAAAAAAAAAATAAAGAATCGGGAAAAATCGCAAAAAAAAAATCTAAAAGGTAAATACGACTTTTTGCTGCAAATGAGAAGAATAAACTTTTAATAAGTAAACAATACATAATAATACTGCAAATCAAAAACATGCAACGATTCATTTTATTCATCCATGTGTAAAAATATTGTGAGACCCATCATTTTATTAATATAAAGCTCCACTTGCAACTGTCTAACTGTAGCTGAAATCTGCCTGGCTATTGTATGTCAGTGGTATTCGGGACTTGCTTTAAGCAGAGGGAGCCCACAACAATATGGACACAATCCCTGCTTTTAATTAAATTAAAACTAGCCCCCCAATCCTCATTGGTTGGCCATCATTACATTGATCCTGCTAGAGGTGCGGGCGACCCCTTCCCTGTTTTGGGAATATCCCAATTGTACTGAATCATGCAAGGGGGTATGAGGTTATTGGTCAGTGACATATAGACAAGAGTTCTGTTCTCTCAAATAAAAAATAGTTTTGAAATTATAATAATAATGGCCCTCCATAAATGTTTTTGGTAATAAATGCATATTTTAATTCCATGTTTTAGAAACTTAATGGCTTCCAATAACAAAATTGTTGCTTTTCTTGAAGATGGTCTCTGAATCAATTTCATGTTAAAGGGGCATGCGAGGCAATGTTTTTTTTCAATCCAGTATTATGAGGATATCATAACAGTCCTGCTATTTTTGTTTTAAAGATCCTTTTTAAAAAGAGAATTAAATGTATGTGCATTCCACTGCAAAATCAATTAAATCACTGCAAAGACCTTGCTGCTACCTTCCAATATTCTCAGTCATATCCAATCAAATTATACTCATAAACATAACACACATATGTAGATATGGAAATATAAACAAAGACAAGCAATCACACAAACATATTTACAAAATTTTGCATTTCATACTTACACATATCACAGGTAAGTGACTTAATATCATAAGTGCAGTCACTAGGTAAGTAAGGATAGGACCGGCGGTGATTGAGTACATTGACGATGTGGCAGGCTTATACAATGTGCTATCATATTTTGTAGCTTAAACACTCAATTGTTTTGCCTAAGGCAGGCATTTTTCAAGGCAGTATGAGAGAGAGAGAGAGAGAGAGAGAGAGAGAGAGAGAGATCTCTGACTTCTGTGGCACATGCCAAAGGTTTTCTGGCTCTCTTTGTGGAGTACCAATTCATAATCAAGTGGTCAAATTTTCTGTTTCTTTGGGTTCTTTTTCTTCTTTCTAACTGTAAGTGCAAAATGAACAGCTTATGTGATTTTTCTAAAATACTGACTGAGAGAGTATAGAGTTCAGAATGTCTTACAAATACATAGACAAACATTCTGACATTAAAATGATCACGTTTAAAATACTAATTTATACCTTGATCAATGGAATTCATTTATATTGATGTTTATAAATGTGTATTTGCTAGCAACAGCTATTCTAATATATAAGTATGTTGGTGGTGGTAGTTTCAGCTGTGAACTGCATTTTTAACTATCCATTTATACTGCTATTTAAAGACGCAAACATAACCTTAAACCAACCCAAGAGTTCCAGTACTATATAAGAAAGAGAGTTCCAGCACTATATTTATTTTGGTTGTCACTCGAATTCATGAATTTTAGCAAATTTCTCATTTTTTGAGCTTCAGTCTCTGGGAATGTACAACAATGTTTAATTTTAGATGTAGCAGCAAATACCATTGAATCTAGTCCATTGATATACATTTGTACAATGAGGAATAAAGATATTTTTAAATGTTTTTTGGGGTGTTTTAATTTAAGTTACAGATGTAGGATAAAACCCAATTCTAATTCATAATACAGAAAAAATGGTGTCGTGCCTGATCCCCACCGGGGCAGCTGCAACCACCAGATGTATCCAGTCCAGGAACATGTATAAAATATATCAAGAAAAAAAGTGTCATCTGCACTTATCCCTATAACACTGTGTGGAACAAACAACAATTAGAGGTTTTGGTTTACGTATTATTATTATTGTCATCATTTATATAGCGCCAACAGTTTCCGCAGCGCTTTACAATAACCAAAGGGAACAAGATACATATAAATGGACATATGATGGAAACAAGAGGTGTAGAGGGCGCTGCTCATAGGAGCTTACAGTCTAGAGGGATTGGGGTTGAGGAAGGCAAGAGGAATTTTACTAGATAGCAGGATCATTAGTGCCAGTGGTTTGGGAATGGAGGGATTATAGAAGCAGCTTCAATCATGAGTGAGTGGATAAGCAGAGGGAGGTGTTGCATCAGTGATGTGGTACGCTAACCTGAAGAGATGGGTTTTGAGGGATTTCTTGAAGGCCTGAAGGTCAGGGGAGAGTTTGATAGGGTGAGGCAAGTCATTCCACTTGAATGGCCATTGAAGTTTTAAGCCCGCCTGCACCTCCAGTAAGGCAATTCTAATTTATATTCTGTATCAAATCAATAAAATTATTAAACCTGATTCATATTAGTGAATATTTCCTAGGTTGGGCAGTCATTCATTTAAGAGAAAATCAGTTTATGCTCACATTTATATATCTAGGAAGAATATAATATAATTTAATTTCTAGGTTTTACTCATTTACCTGTTTTGTTTTATAAAAGTGTGCAAAAATATTTTGAATCTCAGCTTACTAGTTAAAGAGAGCATACATATCATTCATTTTTCCGTTTTTCTTTATCAGTCTGGGAATATTGATCGAGTATATTCTTTTTTTTCCCCAAACTCCAATGTCCTTGCTCAAAATATATTACTAAAATGAAAAAAGAACAGTAATTATTGGATTGCGACATCTAAATAACAGCAAGTTTATGACTTCTGATGTTTTTTATTAACCTTTGATTTATGTAATCCCATTTGGTCACAGATTTATATGCATGTTTTTTGTTGTTGTTTTGAATCCATCATAATTTTCTTTTCTAATATATATTTTTTCATTTTCTGCTTGATATAACCTGATTTTCCTTTGCAGATCATGTAACGTTTCTTGTAGTTTTAGAATGCTCTTTCTGTCCCATCTGACACTGAAATGTGAAGTGATCAATTTGTCTTTTTTATTGTATCACTTATCTGTCTTTTAAGCTATATACATTTTGATTTGTTTCTCTTGAATTTATTTCCCCGTGGTATTTACTAAAGCCTTATTCTGCATTGTGTTCAACTGTGTCTATTTATTTACTATTTTGTTTTTGTTTTTTGTATTTTTAGCTATGACTCAACGTCAAATATCAATAATTTTAAGATAGCACATATATATCTCATATATATGATGTTCTGTAACATTCAAATAACCTGGTTTACCGGCTCTATGTGTTTCGCATGGATCACATTATTTAAAATTGGGCATTTTTAGAAACTAAATTATCTAGTTATATCTGTTTTCAAAATGTATCAGAGAAATCTAAAAGGAATTAACTGTATCATGTGTTAATTTCAGTATATATAAAAAAAAACATAAAACCTCAGTAAACTGATCGCTTTCTAAATTGTATATACACATTATTCCAGGGTAGACTGGAAGAGGGACTACAATCCTTAATCTAACATCCTGAATCAAAATTAACTACCGGTTGAACATTCTTTATCTGGAACGCTCAGCACCTGAGCATTTCAAGTTTAGGAATCTTCTGGATTTCAGAATCTGGACGGATCTCAAGCCAGAGCGTACACTCCAGGGAAGCCGAAAGTCAAATGTCGATGTAGCACCAGCTAAATCAGTACTGAGAGACGCTGCACAGCACTTTGTGAGGGATATGCTGTAAGGAGTTAGCAGGTCTCTTGCTTTTCACATTCTGGAGTGCACAGTGTCCCAGTGTTGTATGTGAAAGTGCTGCAGCCTTCGGAGGAGCAACGGAATGCAGAAGGACCCGTCAAGCGGGTCGGGAAGGTGAGTAATAATCAAATCCAGATGACTCTGAAAACTCCAATTTTTTTAATAGTTTGAATTTCAAAATTCTGGATAACAGGTGCCCAGCAACTATACTTAACCCCTTCACTGCTGAGTCATTTCACACCCATGTACTTAACTCATAATTTGTGCATATCATGTTTAAATGCGATTTGAAGTGATGTTTTATTAAAGGGCCAAGACAAATTTTTTTCAGCAGATTCAAAATATATTATTATTATTATGTGTATACGTCATTTTTCTAAGAAGATATACAATTTTAACCAAAACTGAAAAAAACCCAAACATTTTTGCTTGTGTTTTAGAGGATTGTATTTAATGATGAATTTGATTATGTATAAACCACTGAACTTGCACTCAGCATGGGAAGCGAGAAGGAATTTAAAAAAAACATATTTATTTTTAAATTTACATTGTCATGTTTAGTATCATTGGAGAGCCCAGACTCTGACCTGTCCAATGACATCTAACTTGACTTTAATATAGATAAAGGGGTTCAAAGAGCCTCCACTCTCCTTGCAGCGGTGTGGCGGCTTGTGTTTTAGGCTGGGGTCAGACGAACGCAGTGTGAACGTGCGTTTAGCCGCACTTTATTACAGCCATGGTAGCAGCAAATAACGGCCAACATACAAAGTACAGCCGCACGAAAGTTCAGCCACGCAACGCAAGCGGCAAATGAATGCATTTTTTCTATAACATCGAACCGCTAGTACTGACGCACAGAGTGCGCTGCGTCGGCATAGCGGCGTGTGTGCGTGACTAGGAGACGTCAGACGCTGCACATGTCCAGCCAACATCACGTCCATTTGTTTTTTACAGCTCCGTCAAAAATCACGGCCATAATTGCGCACCGTATGACCGCTATCGTGTATTCTGTCAAAACGTGCGCCCATGCGTTCGGACGCACTTTTTGATGGTAGATGTGAAAAATGCGTTAGTCTGACCCTAGCCTGAGATGGACAAACGCAAATAACGCAGTCCACCAAAACCTCCCCATGTACTCCCAACATTGGAAATGAGAAGGTGAGTTGTACTGGCCTTTCCAATGATACCTACCATGACCCTCCCCTAATTCGCTGTTATGGTTCAGAAGATATGGGGTAGACGGACCCCTGTGTCTGCTCCATAAGGAATTACCTGCTCGGCCGGGGTTATTCTGATGTTATTGCGCCCATGTGTGATGACATCAGTGGGCGGGGAGGTCCTGCAGGCAGAGGATAAATCAACGGAACTTCAATGACGTGCTGGAGATGTCCTCCACATGCAACAAGGAAACCGGAAGACACCTAAAGAACATCAGTAGCAGCCAAGGGGTTAAACATGCAGTACCTCTAATACTAAATTGAAGTATCAGTAAACTGTATTTTTTTTAAATAAAGTTTTAAGATAATCTTTGTCTAGAATAAAACACCATTTTTGTAATATCCCATTATTCCATGCATATATCAGCTGTCATAAAGTTCCATGATCGATAGATAAATTTCTTAATGAGCTATTACACTTGTATTTTACTTTCTATATCCTCTAGCACTGTTATTACTCTGTAGTTGAGTTAAAGGGACTCTCTATGCATTGTTAACACTCAGTGTTATCCGAGTGTTTGTACTACTCTGAGCCACTGGCATTGGCGGATCCAGAGAGGGGCAAGTGCCCTCCCAGCTGAAATCCAAATGGACCCTGTATCTCCATACAACTTACACAGTCAATTGAGGTGGCCTTCCCAATGTTACCAAACATGACCGTGTTCAGTTGAAATATAAGAAAATAGAAGTAAAATAGAAGAGGATTTAGTTTTTTACCGATATTGAGATATCTCACCATCTGGTGCCACGATATCGAGATATTTCGATATGCTGATCTGCAGCCCAATAGCAAATGAAATTCATTGGCTGCAAATGAATTTAGTTTGTTTTTGGGCTGCAGAAGGTGCCTCCAAAGTATTAGCCCTGTGGGCATAATGCTCAAAGAGTTAAAACGGTAAAATCAGCTGCTCAAAACTCAGAAATTTCAGACTTTCAGCAGCCGATACAGGGAGAAATCGAAGAAAATAGCCCAGCCACTCAAACCTCTAGCTCAATTTGGTAGTAGATGGCGCCATCTACTGGCCAAAAGTACGAAGGAATAGTAAGGAATACAATAGGTATATGCTTAAATATTTCTTACTTTATAATTAATTAGAAATGATTTTACAAAAAACAATGGTTTCTGACAGTGTTTGTTTGGAAAATCACTTGGTGAAGGGGTTGATCTCACTTTATTGCCCTCCATCACAACTTAAATGCTCATTGATTTGCCCTAGGGGTAAAGCATCAAATAGCAGCCAGTTGCAGTCCATCTCCTGCTGATGAAGTAATAATAAGCCCGAACAGCTGTACAGGAGTGGCTGGGACTGTGACATATGGGGAATGTAGCACATGAGCTCTGGAAGCAGTTCTCTGAATTGCTGGGATGTGTAAATGTCCTCTGCAACTCAGTGCTCAGCTATGTGAGTGTCACGTGTAGACTGCGATGTATGTAGCAAGTAGACATGTGCATTCGTTTTAGTACTAAAACGATTTAGTCCGAATTTTGGGATAATTTAGTTTTCGTATGACTCAAGAGAAACGAAACTGCTCAGTACAAAAAACGAAAGAAACTAAAATAAAATGCACTACATTTTAGTTTCAGTCCTTTTTGTGATATTACATTGAGTGAAGGAGACCAGCAATGAAGAGCGCAACATCCAAAGTTCTGCACCCTCCACATGCCAATGCAGTAGGATGTTCTATACAGAGAGGGGCATTAATTAATGCAGGAGGATGTTCTATACATTATACAGAGAGGGGTATTAATGCAGGAGGATGTTATATACATTATACAGAGAAAGGTATAAATTGAGGAGGATGTTCTATACAGAGAGGGACATTAATTAATTCAGGAGGATGTTCTAAACATTATACAGAGAGGAGCCTTTTTTTACCCTTTAAATCCAGTGGCTGTGAGCACTGAGATCGGCTGCTTGTTACATTATCTCTCAGTACAATGTATCAGGCTCAGCTGTTACAGTAACTGACTGTAACAGCGCTCAGAGTTTCGGTAAAACAAGGAAATAATATTGTTCTAACCTCTTATATATAAAAATATTATTTACTAGTTTTACTGAAACTCTGAGCGCTGTGATGAGCAGCAGTCAGTTACTGTAACAGCTTTGCCTGACACGGGGCAGTATTACAATGTTGGCACTAACTTAACCAGAGCTGTTGTAAACTGAAAACCTCCATAGGCTATAATGGCTCTGGGAAGTTTACAACAGCTCTGGTTAAGTTGGCACCAACTATGTAATATGGTCCACATTGTGCTGAGAGTGAGAGATGCTGTAACAAGCAGCGATCTCAGCCCTCTGAGGAGCCACTACAATAGTAATTGTATCCACTGGTTTTCGGATGAATGAAATAAATTAGTTTTCATACTAAAGAACTGAAAACGAATTTCTTTGGCAACTAAATAAATTGCATTTTAGGACTAATCCATTAGTTCAAAACGAAATTTTGTGTTGTGCACATGTCTAGTAGCAAGTGGGGTTGTGAGCCCAAGATGCGGTGAATAGGCAGGTTGCAGGGTAACTAAAAGGGTTTATTTTAGAATAAACACAAGAACATAAAAGACATGAACTAAACAACAGATCAGAACTAGACACTGGAGGAGACTGGGCACAAAAGGGAATAGCTTAGAGAAGGAGATGAGATGCAAGAAAAGGAGGTAGAAGCAATAGAGGGATGGCCGAGAGTTGTGGGAAGGGAGGTTAAGGAGAACTGAATATGGGAGCGGTTAGGAAAGCAGGAGAAATGAGGGATAGCAAGATGAGACTAAGAGACTAGAGAAGTGAGAGTAGAAATGGACATAAAGGGAACATAACAGCACATGAGACAGACTCTGAATAAACAATAATACAGATATAAACATATAACAGATCTTATAATCACGGTCTCAGGCAAGGGGCAGGCAATAGAATAGTCAAAGTCCAAGCAATGGGTCTGGTGCATGGGGATCCTAGATGGGGGGCAGAAGGGAGCAGGATGGTGGGTACCAGTAGAATGGTGAAATGTCCAGATATAGCAGAGGGTCCTTAGGAAAGTCTTTGGTAGATCAATCAGGTGGTTCTCAAGAAGATCAGGGAGCTTTGACACAGGTCTTTGCAGTCTGGGACTTCAATGTGGAAGAGGGCTGGGGAAGGCGTAGCTTCCTTAAATGCTGAGCTGATTAAGGAAAGGTGAGCTCAGGTGGGGCTCCAGGGCTAGGATGCTAGATGCAAACAGAAGGTCCAGGAATGTGTATTGTTCATGTTGCAGGGTTTAACGTGGGTGCCAGGGGTCAGAGCGTGGTGACCCTGACAGTGAGTGTTAATGTAAGGTTAAGTGGCCCTAGAGCGATTTGCTCATATTACAATCTAAACGCTAACGGGTTAAAAAAACGGTTCGTACATCGGAGATTGCACTTTACAGTGCAAGCTTACTGTAATTTGTGCTCCCTAAGGTTAACATGGGGAGTGCAAAGAGTAAGCAAGGAGTAATTAGCGTTAGGATTACAAAGTCTGCAGAATCAGTTAGCAGCAGCTGCAAATCCCCTTTAAAAATCACACACTCACCTCTCATCCTGTGGCGAGAATGATGGCTCAATACGCCTCTTCTGGCAGCTGGAAGTAAAGTGAGACTGGGGAAAAGGTCCCCAGTCTCCCTCCCTGATCACTCCGCGAACTTGCAGGATCTTGTGAGAGGCGAGATCCTGCAGGTCATGTGTCCCAGCAGTCGAATCCTCAATGGAGTCCATAGGGATGCTCGGGGCAACGTGTTAGTGGTGCCTCGAGTATCCTCTGGCTTAGTGCTGTGTTACAGGGCAGGCTGCTGAATTAACGCCTGCCACGTAATATGGAGCCAAAACTGGGAAGATAAGGAGAAACTTGCAGGCGCAGGTTTTAATTCTTTAGACTGGGGTTAGACGAGCGCACATACTGACGTGCCTTCCGGCATCCGTCACAACGAATTGCGCGCGAGACGTGCAGCAAGCCTCCCGGTCGAAGCGCCACCATCCATAGAAGGATCGAGCCTTGCAGAGCAGAGCGCACTAATTGCACTCAGCAAGGTGGCCAGACAGGCGTCGAGTAGAAGGAACGTCCACTCTCACGGATGTTACTTCCACTCTTAAAAACGCTCGTCTGACCCCGGCCTTAACGTCCCCGTTTTAGTGGGCAGTACGTAATACTGCCCAATATAGGTTAATGTGAAAAAATGTGTGTGTGTGTGTATATATTTCTGTTGTATTTAACAGATGATTGCTTAAAAATTGTCTTGTACCGGTAATAGCTCTCTTTGAAAATAAGGGAAAAAACAATTATAGGGAAGATGGCATGTGTGCATCAACACACTATTCATTAAGAGAACTATGGCAATCGATAATGTGAAGTTATTACTCTGTGCACATCATGATTGCTCAGTATGTTCCAGTAATTATTTGAATATAGTTGTACTTCGGTCTGCTGCCAATAAAAAAATAAGTGGAGATAATCAGCACGGTCACAAAACAGCATTCAGCAATATAGTATTTACATTAGTTAAGTAAAGTATTGTTTTCTAGCCTTTAAGAAGCAAAAATTATATAAATCTCTTGTTGAAATGTTCTGTGTTAAATGTACAGTTGAGTTATCAACAGAAATGCTCATGTTGCATCATGTGTTTTTGTATAGAAAAAAATCAATATATTCCCATATTGTTGCTAAACATCATAAGAGGCTGACATACACCAAAGTCCTGCAATCTGGTAAATTTCTCTAAAAGCAAATAGCCAATTATTTTTTAACGCAAACCATAATTACAGTGAGAAATATCCCATCCACGATGGAGCACAGATTTCATTCTATTCATTCAGGTACATGTAAATATGCTGGACAGAAGTTACGTTTACAAGTATTTATAAAGGGATAACAAGTTCTGTAGCGCTGTAGAATGGGTGAGACAGAATAACAAATATACCTGTACCTGTACATACAAGTTAAGCACACAAAACAGTAGGAGGGAAGACTCTGTCGAGAGTTTACAATCTATGAGGCGTTAGATACTTCTGGTTTTGGCAGAGTTCACAGAAAACAGCAAATCAAAGGCAAAAATATTTGTTATATATGTTTAAAATATCTTTAAATGTATGTACATATATTCATTTGGCTGCAGTAGGTGGTGTTCCTACAGACTCACTTTTATTGCAACCATAAAAAAATTGACATTTTAGGGTAGACCTCTATGGCCACATTATATTCCTATCGCTAACGTTAGCGCTCACCTAAGTGAGCGTTAACGTTAGCCCTGGTGGCCCTAACGCGGTCGCACCATATTACGATCTAAACGCTAACGGGTTAAAAAACCCATTAGTGATTGAAATCTTGCACTTTTCAGCGCAAGGTTACTGTACTTTGCGCTCCCTATATTTAACATTGGGAGCGCAAAGAGTTAATTAGCATTAGTATTACAATGTACTAACGCTAATAACCGTCCGGCTGCAGTTAACCTGGCAGTTAACCACAGTCTGGACCTGGTGCTAACAGATTCCGCTGCTGCAGAATTCGTCAGCACCAGCCAGAAACCCCCCAAAAATTCAGATACTCACCTTCTATCCCATGGCGAGGACCGCGGCTTCAGCTGCCTCCTCTGTCCGAATGGAGCAGGGAGAGACTGGGGGGAGACTCTCTGTGGATCACTACGCTCACCTGGTCATGTGACCGGCAGCATCTGCCTCATTGGAGTCCTATGGACTCCATGGAGGGGATGTTCGCTGTGGTGCATAACCCTGCCACGCGCATCCCGTGGTTTAGTGCTGCATTAAGATGCAGGCAGCTTTTCTAGCACCTGCATCGTAATATCACGCTAAAACGGGGACGCAAAGGAGAAACCTGCAGGCGCAGGTTTTTCTCCCTAGTGTCCCCATTTTATCGTGAAGAATGTAATGTGGCCCCTAGTATTTAAATAAACACTATGGGCCCTATTGCACATTTGGCATTAACCACTTACCGCTGACAGGTGGATCTATATGCCAGTGGGGCATACTAGTATGCCTCAGCTCTTCAGCTGCTTCCCCTCTTCCTGATGCACTGCAAGTGTCATTGGCTGTAGGGGGACAGCTTGAGTTCAGGCCGTCCCACGGTAGCAAACTCGTTGGTGGGCAGGTAGGAGGCGGGATGTCCTGTGGTCGTGAGACCCGACATAGTACGACCTGCTGCGTTGATGGGTTGAGATACTGGCTGAAGCAGATATGCAGATTGGCTCTAGCTGATATTCTAACATCCTTTATAAGAAGTCACTTGAGTCAGACCTTTACTTTCCTTGTGCACTTCATGTGTATGCCAGTGTGAGTCCCCAATTCCAGAGCCTGTAACTCCATGAATCTTCAAAGTTTGCTTTGACAGCAGAAGGCGAGCTGACACTTTTTCCTCCTGGCACTGGTGCAGCCCCTCAAAACACTGGGCCCGAAGCCTGGGTCCCACTCACTCAACCAAAGGGTGGGCCTGGGTCTAGTTCTAGGGGTCCTTCCCCCTCTCGGCTCACTGCATTGTTTCTTCTCTTGGCATAATGTGTAATTTATTGCAGACATATCAGCGAATCCTAGACTCCCTGTATTGTGTCCTCTGTGTAGTATGTGTAAAGCAGACATATCAGTAACTCACAGACTCCTTGTATTTTGTCCAGTTATGTGTATTGTGTGTAATATAAACACATGAGTAGATACCATACTCCCTGTTTTGTGTTCTCTCCATGTAATGCAGACATATCATGCACCATATGGTGTGTCAAGTCACTGCAGGCAGATATTCACATGCACCACCACTGCTGGTGATGGATGGGAGGGTGTGTGTGACTGAGCCAAGTCGTGACCATTGCGGCAGTACAAACTCATTCACCATAAATAAGGAATCTGTAATGATGCAATGGTCATGGACTGCTCCATATATTCAGTGTGTGCAGGTATCTTTTTAGGGGCCTCTTCATATATTTGGGATACATGACTGCCTTTTTAGGGGCACCTCCAGATTTTTGGGAGCATGGGTGTATTGTTAGGGTTTTCTCCTTATATTTGAGGTATGTGTGTGTCTTTAGGGGTGGCCTGAGGCTGGTTATATGGGGTCGAGGCATTGAGCTTATGGTCAGTGACCCCATAAAATTGTTCTACCCAGAAATTTGCAAATGCTAGCGGTCGCCCGGTCTAACCCATGAAGTAGCTTAGACCAGGGACAGAGGACAGTTCAGGGGTGTGCGCTGGCTTTGATGCATCCCCTCTGAATTTGCCACTGTTTGGTAGAGGTGGCGAACAAGGTGGGGCAAGGCCGGATGTAGGGGTCAGTTGCTGGGATAATCCTTATAGATGACATTGATCATAAAACAATTGTTCTCCACATAATGTAATTTGTTTCTTCTAAATATGAAATAATGTGTGCTAACTGTAAATGTAGTAAATATTGTGGCTTTTTATTTTATAACAGTACAGAATAATAAAATTAAATATATATTTAAGTCATTTTTTTTTATTGGCAGGTGCAATTGATTTTGCCAGAAAACAGAGAAAGGACTATGCACATTCTGAGGAATAAAATCAATATCATAATGAAAAATGTAATCTCCAAAAGGAATCAATGTAAAGTAATTAATCACTGTGTGAAATCAATTACAAAAACAAAAATCAGGATTTAATGTGTTGCGTATGTGATGATTAGGACTGAATGGATATACTGTATGTTGCCGAAGATGAAGTAAAGTTGCTCTACCTGCCATAAAAAAATTAAAGCAGAACGCAAGCTGTTAAATTAATAAATTTCAATACTCTTCATTCAAAACATCAACTTTACTGTGACATGAAAGATGCTATATGCAAGTTTTATTAAAATACACAGTAAAGACAAGGATACAACTAAAATCTCTTTCATATGGGCTTATCTCTAGACATGTGCACAGCACAAAATTTCGTTTTGAACTAATGGATTAGTCCTAAAATGCAATTTATTTAGTTGCTAAAGAAATTCGTATTCAGTTCTTTAGTATGAAAACTTATTTCATTCATCCGAAAACTAGTGGATACAATTACTATTGTAGTGGCTCCTCAGAGGGCTGAGATTGCTGCTTGTTACAGTATCTCTCACTCTCAGCACAATGTGTCAGGCAAAGCTGTTACAGTAACGGACTGCTGCTCATCACAGCGCTCAGAGTTTCCGTAAAACTAGTAAATAATATTTTTATATATAAGAGGTTAGAACAATATTATTTCCTTGTTTTACTGAAACTCTGAGCGCTGTTACAGTCAGTTACTGTAACAGCTGAGCCTGATACATTGTACTGAGAGATAATATAACAAGCTGCCGATCTCAGCGCTCACAACAACACTGGATTTAAAGGGCTAAGAAAAAGGCTCCTCTCTGTATAATGTATACAACATCCACCTGTATTACTTAATACCCCTCTCTGTATAATGTATAGAACATCCTCCTGAATTAATTAATGTCCCTCTCTGTATAGAACATCCTCCTCAATTTATACCTTTCTCTGTATAATGTATATAACATCCTCCTGCATTAATTAATGCCCCTCTCTGTATATCACATCTTACTGCATTGGCATGTGGAGGGTGCAGAACTTCGGAATGCAATGCTTATCCAGCACAGGAGTGAGAACTTTTACTTAAACTTTGTATCTCTGTGGGGGAGACAGACAGGAATATAAAAGCAGGGGAGAGGGAAAATATTAACGTAAATTGGTCTGAAAGCTCAGAGAAGAGAGGACTGGTGCAAATTTATTTTTATAATAAAATAAAGCACTTTAAATCCAGGGAAAACATTCAAATAAATCACACTGAAGGCTCATAATGACAGAGTAACTGTGAGAGCTGGATACTAATGTATCAGACTAAAAAAAAACATTATAACAAGCAGCACTGGGAGAGGAGAGGGACTTCATATAAAACGTGTATTATAGCTGAGGAAAGGGGGATAGTGCTCCTGGATAATATTAAATGTATCAGACCTAAGCTCCTATTATGCAGAGCGGGAGGGGAGATGACACACGTTTTATAAAGTCCCTCTTTTCTCCCAGCGCTGCTTGTTATAAAGGGGTTTTTACTATCCAGCCCTCCTCTGTCATTAGCTTTCAGTGTGATTTATTTGAATGTTTTCCTTCTCCAGCTGCTTTTATCATCTTGTCTGCCTCATAGACATGCAACTGGCTGGGTGGAGTAGAGGTAATGTCACTGCTCTGCATGGAGAGAGCCTGTGGAGACATGGGTTTGATCCCAGCGAGCAATCTCTCCAGTAAGTGTCCTTGGCAAGACACCTAACAGTACATACTCGCCACCCAGGACGTACTTGAAAACAAGAGAAATCTTAATGTATCCTTCCTGGTAAAATCCTTTCTCAAAAAAAAAGGGTTAAGTAAAGGTTTCCTCTCCTGTGCTGGCTGTCTGTACTGCCAGTGGGTATTCTGGAGCTCTATCACTGTCTGAGTTTCGGGTAGGGGTTGGCAAGGATTACGCATACAAACCTTTTCTGTAGCTTTGTGATGTTGCGCTCTTCATTGCTGGTCTCCTTCACTCATTAATGTAATATCACAAAAAGGACTGAAACTAAAATGTAGTGCATTTTATTTTAGTTTCTTTCGTTTTTTGTACCGAGCAGTTTCGTTTCTCTTGAGTCATACTACAACTAAAATTATCCCAAAATTCTGACTAAATCGTTTTAGTACTAAAACGAATGCACAGGTCTACTTATCTCCATTACAAGTTGAGCAGAGATCCATTAAGAGTACAAAGGTTACCAGATTCTCCATGTTTTCCTGGACAACCATACGATTTTCATGCTGAGAGCAGTGCATGAAAATCTTGTACTATGTAGATTTACTACACTGTATGTGAGAAAGCAAAGAGGAATTCCAGGTGAACTTCCTTGAAGAAATCTGAGGTCTTCTCTGAAGCATAAGGGTCTATTCACAATGGACCGAAATTGCGTGCTTTGATTTTTGCTATACTTCGGTGCTCTTCAGCATTTCCATTTCACTGAAAATACGGTGAATTCACTATTTAGTGAATGGTCAACGTATTTTGCCAAAATTAGAGTCGCCCAAGCAGTTATCGGATGCCGGCAAAAACCACTGAACTGCGCCAATAACTGCCGAATTGGCATTGGCGTATTCCACCGAACTGCAAAAAGAAAAAAAAAAAAAACTCTCCTATTCTCCTAATAGGTATTTAACCCTTTCGCTGCTGAGGCTTTTCCCGCCTCTGTGCTGAGGTCATTTTTACCGGTTTTGCTCATCATGTTTAAACGTGTTTTGAAGGCTTATTTTAGTATATGACCCAGACATATTATATATCGTTCTTTCCGTCAGACTCGGCAGATTAATAATATGTCATTATTATATGTATACGTCATGACCTGTCTGTATATTAAAACAAAAAATGCAATAAAATATGAATTTTCAATAATTTACAGCGTGTAAAGTGTTTTTTTTCCACATTTTAACATGCGAGCAATTGCGGTTATATTTTGTATGGGGTGCGCTTGTTAAAAAAATTAGAGATGGGGTCTCGTTCCATTTTTTTGGGGGAAAATTACACGATTTTTAACAAACGCACCGCATACAAAAATCGTTAGTGCAGCATCATTGTTCACATTATAATTGAAATGGGAACAATATTGCTGCATTAACAAACCAAAAAAAAGAAAAAAAAAGTGTTTATTTTTTTTTTATAATTTTTTTTTAAAATATTTTTTTATTTTTATTTTATTTATTTATTTATTTTTACAAACTTGCTCTGGCCGATCCAACAATACCAAACGTTAACCCCTAGCTGCCACGGATCGGGAGATAGGGAGTTCATTGGAACTCCCTATCTCCACCGTTGGTGGCAGTTAGGGGTTAACTCCAGGACTGGCGTCATCGTGTTATGCACGATGACGCCAGTCCTCAGGGGGAGTTTCCGGAGGCTTGGCCGACATCCAAGATGTCGGCCAGCTCCGGGAAAGGATCACGAACCGGCGCTTTTCAGCGCCGATTCGCGATCCAGCTCCCCAGGGGTTAATGCCAGGTACCATTTGGAAGGGCAGGCTGTGCCCTTCCAAATGGTGCCTGGGGTAACCCCCGCAACGCCGCCGATCGGGAGGGAGAGAGGTCCGAAGGACCTCCCCCCTCCCTTTCAGGCGCCTCCTCCGCACATGCGGGGGGGGGGCGCCTGAATTAGGTGTCATCGCGCTGCCGCGATGACACCTAATTTCACCGGCGGCGGTTCCGGATGCTGGGCTGACATCGAGGATGTCAGCCCGCACCGGGGGGGCCAGTGATCGGCCGGAACTCGCCCGAATGCTGACCCCAAAGTGAGGACGCGCTCAGCGCGTCCTCAGCACAGCAGCCATGCGGAGGACGCGCTCAGCGCGTCCTCCGCATCGAAGTGGTTAAACCAATAAAAATTTATTAAAACCTAACACAACTTAGGACAAGAAGTCCTCACGGAAGAGCACACAATGATAGTGTTAATAAGGAGACACTATAACTTATCTTTATGTCACAAGTGTCAACGAGCAACATCAGCCTCTTCTCAACCTGATAATAAAGTCAATCCATTGTACATGAAATATAAGAAGAAATAAAATACACAATGATGCAGTATTGTTAATTCCATACAGTTGATCAATAAGCATATATATGGGTACACTCACAAAGCTGGAGCCTAATATGGCTCAGTTTTCAAGCATGTGGCCACTTGAATGGGGGGCCTCTCCCACATAACCGAATTGATATTCTCTTGGGTGCACTTCAATCTTACAAACTCGCTTCCAACCTCAAATGAAGAGAAAAATGCCAATAGCATAGACCTGTGTGTAATATTCACTGGTATGACAGTAGTTATACTCACATAATCTGAGCCCCTTTGGATATGTGGCCCAGTATAGGCACATGTGACCAATAAGGGGGATCACACTCTCTCTGGCATTCCTCCAGCTCCACTGGAACACTTCTATGTCGCCAGGACCCCCAAAGGAGGGAAGTAGACCAAAAGGAGAATTTCCAGAAAAGATAATTCCTTTTATTACATAAAAACCTTTAAAAACAATAAAAATATAGCTGTATATAAACAGATACACATTTCACCTGCTATTCTGCTGGCTTCATCAGTCAGAATAGCAGGTGAATAGCAGCAAAACGCGTATCTGTTACTATACAGCTATTTTATTATTTATTTTTATTGTTAAAAAGCAGAAACATGGAAACATTGGGTATTTCTAAACTCAGGACAAAATTTCAAAACTGTTTAGCTGGGGTCTTTTTCGGCGGTATTAGATTTTGGGGGTCAAAGTTCGAAAAAGTGTGTTTTCAATTTTTTTCATTGCATGTCATAATTTTTTTGTAGTAAATTATAAGATATGATGAAAATAATGGTTTCTTTAGAAAGTCAATTTAATGGCGAGAAAAACGTTATATAATATGTGTGGGTTCCATAAACGAGCAAGAGAAAAATTAGAGCTAAACACAAACAGCACAGAAATGTAATAACAGCAGTGGGTACCTTCGGACAAAGGTAAAAATTGCCTGGTCACTATGGGGTTAAAAAAATTCAATAACTAAATTGTTCTCTAAAAAATATGAAAAAGTGTTAGAAAAAAAATGAAAAGTTTTATACTGAAAATGAAAAAGTTAAGTGTATTAACCCCTTAGTGACCGGGCGGTTTTACACAAATCCGTCCGTTCGTGACCGCAGCTGTTTTTATGTTTCTGCGCTCTTAGTGTTTACGTCAAATTTTCCTCTTACTCGTTTATGTAACCCACACATATTTTACACTGTTTTTCTCGTCACTAAATGGACTTTATAAAGATACCATTTTTTTCATCATTTCATATAATTTACTATAAAAAATATTGTGAAATATGACACAAAAATTGAAAAAACACCACTTTTTCGAACTTTGACCCCCAAAATTTCTTATGTATCAACAACCGTCAAAAAAAATTTATTCCTTAGTAGTTTCTAAATTTAGTACTGAGTTTAGCAATACCCAATGTTTACATATTCCTCGCTTTTTTCCTTATTTTATGCAACAATAAGTGCAAGTAGCACTTTGCCATTTCCAAAGAGTTTATTTTCAAAACTAGTGATAGTGACATTGTAACACTGATATCTGTCACTAATTCCTGAATAACCCTCCACATATACATATTTTTTTAAAGTACACAAATCAAGGTATTAAACTTGGGGTATTTTGACTCTTTCCATGCAAACCATTTTACCACAAATCTATGCCAAAGTTTGAAAAAAAAAAAATTTTGGTGATTTTTTTTTTTGAACGCAATTTAAGAATACATGTACTGTGAAATTTAAGGTTTACTGCCAAAAAGCACCCCAAAATATGTTCAGCAACATCTTCTGAGTAAATTGATACCACCCAAGTATAGGTATGTCGGGTCATTTGGGGGCTAAAAGGCCTTATTTGGGGGGTGCGCATTTCAGTTTTCCAACTTGGAATTTTCACATTTCGTCATCATGCACCCATGTCCTATTTGGGACATTTTTGAAGCCGGCCAAAGTAATTTACCCCCATCAAACCATATATTTTTAGAAAGGGCACACCCTAGGGTGCTTCAAAGAGTTGTATTTTAACACTTTCCATGCACTAGCTCTTTGTCAAACTTTCAGGTAGTCACTTTTTGTGTTATTTTTTCACACACATTGTACTTTAGGCATGAATTGTCAAATCCAGTTATGGGTTACTGCCAAAAAACACCCCAAAATATGTTCAGCAACATCTTCTGAGTAAATTGATACCACCCATGTATAGGTATGTCGGGTCATTTGGGGGCTAAAAGGCCTTATTTGGGGGGTGCGCATTTCAGTTTTCCAACTTGGAATTTTCACATTTCGTCATCATGCACCCATGTCCTATTTGGGACATTTTTGAAGCCGGCCAAAGTAATTTACCCCCATCAAACCATATATTTTTAGAAAGGGCACACCCTAGGGTGCTTCAAAGAGTTGTATTTTAACACTTTCCATGCACTAGCTCTTTGTCAATCTTTCAGGTAGTCACTTTTTGTGTTATTTTTTCACACACATTGTACTTTAGGCATGAATTGTCAAATCCAGTTATGGGTTACTGCCAAAAAACACCCCAAAATATGTTCAGCAACATCTTCTGAGTAAATTGATACCACCCATGTATAGGTATGTCGGGTCATTTGGGGGCTAAAAGGCCTTATTTGGGGGGTGCGCATTTCAGTTTTCCAACTTGGAATTTTCACATTTCGTCATCATGCACCCATGTCCTATTTGGGACATTTTTGAAGCCGGCCAAAGTAATTTACCCCCATCAAACCATATATTTTTAGAAAGGGCACACCCTAGGGTGCTTCAAAGAGTTGTATTTTAACACTTTCCATGCACTAGCTCTTTGTCAAACTTTCAGGTAGTCACTTTTTGTGTTATTTTTTCACACACATTGTACTTTAGGCATGAATTGTCAAATCCAGTTATGGGTTACTGCCAAAAAACACCCCAAAATATGTTCAGCAACATCTTCTGAGTAAATTGATACACCCATGTATAGGTATGTCGGGTCATTTGGGGGCTAAAAGGCCTTATTTGGGGGGTGCGCATTTCAGTTTTCCAACTTGGAATTTTCACATTTCGTCATCATGCACCCATGTCCTATTTGGGACATTTTTGAAGCCGGCCAAAGTAATTTACCCCCATCAAACCATATATTTTTAGAAAGGGCACACCCTAGGGTGCTTCAAAGAGTTGTATTTTAACACTTTCCATGCACTAGCTCTTTGTCAATCTTTCAGGTAGTCACTTTTTGTGTTATTTTGAGTGTTTTTATGCTATGGATGCATCCGTTTGCTCCAAACAAATTAGATACTGTTTGGTGGTCATTTTTCATTTTCACACCCACATCAGTTTTGGACTGTGATTTAGGAGACACTGTTGTTTTTTACTGCATGAAAACTCTCCAGGTTGTTTTCTGCAAGGTCTCCTGAGTACACCCATGCCCCCCATGCATAGGTTTGCCAGGATTTTGGGAAGGTTCAAATACAATTTTTATGACTTTGTCATTGGAGTTGAAATTGAGATTATTTCTTCAGCTAGGCCTAGCTTTGGTTTTGGGTCTACCGCATACCCCAGTTTGAATTATTGCCAGAAAATTGTTTATATTTGTTATGTTGACACCCAAGGTATTGCATATGGAGTGCTTTGATGCCATGGATGCAACGGTTTTAGCCCAAAACATTTGAGAAGGTGTGTGGCGGTAATTTTTCAATTTTCAGATTTTTACGCCCACAGTAGTTTTGGACTGTGATTTAGCAGACACTGTTGTTTGTTACTGCATGAAAACTCTCCAGGTTGTTTTCTGCAAGATCTCCTGAGTACACCCATGCCCCCCATGCCTAGGTTTGCCAGGATTTTGGGAAGGTTCAAATACAATTTTTATGACTTTGTCATTAGAGTTGAAATTGAGATTATTTCTTCAGCTAGGCCTATCTTTGGTTTTGGGTCTACCGCATACCCCAGTTTGAATTATTGCCAGAAAATTGTTTATATTTGTTATGTTGACACCCAAGGTATTGCATATGGAGTGCTTTGATGCCATGGATGCAACGGTTTTAGCCCAAAACATTTGGCAACAAGGTGTGTGGCGGTAATTTTTCAAATTTCAGATTTTTACGCCCACAGTAGTTTTGGACTGTGATTTAGGCTAGGGTCAGACGAGCGTAGTGTTCACGTCCGTGATCGCGCCTAAAAGTACGTCCGTGATAGCATGACATAAAGTCCAATGGAGCCCGACACACGAAGTACGTCCGCACTGAACTGCGGACGCACAACGGCCGCGGCCCACGGACGCAAGGCAGGCAAGAACGTAGAACCGCTAGAACGGCCGCACAAAGTGCGCTGCGTCCGCAACGTCTGCATAGCTTTGTGTGTGAGTGATGGAACGTGGTCAGACGGACTGCATTTATACGTCCTGCATTTTTCACGGACAAAATGGTTTTGCAATTGAATTTATTGTCCCTCCTACATCTGTCAAAAAATAAATGTCAGTGAAAAAACGGACTGTGTGACCACTACTGCGTCTTCCGTACTGACGATGTCCGTACTGCACGGACGTACAGTCCGTAGAAATCACGCTCGTCTGACCCTAGCCTTAGCAGACACTGTTGTTTGTTACTGCATGAAAACTCTCCAGGTTGTTTTCTGCAAGATCTCCTGAGTACACCCATGCCCCCATGCATAGGTGTGCAAAGATTTTGGCAAAATACAGCACCAATTGTAGAACATAAAAATGTACGAATAAAATGTAAAAGTCTGGTGCCTGTCAAACTGGGGATGCTCTCTAGGGGAGCACAGGCTGTTGTCACTGAAGTGCATGAAACGCAAAATGTTTTCATACCTTCTACGTGACATTGATTGGAGGTAAATGGGGGTAGAGCAGATGGGGCTACTGCTCCAGCAGGAGCGAATTGAGGGCTTCTTTATGATGCCCTAAGCATAGTAAGTGCCCAGAATTTCAGAAATTCTGGCACATCTAGCGGGGTCCATTGCTGCCTTGCCAAGTAGGAGTCTGGCTTCGCAGCACAATGCTGATAGGCATACAGATTTGATTGGGCCACGATGTGGCCCAACAAATCATCCCCCATAAACACCTGCAAAAACTGTGTGGCGGTAAATCCTGCAACATCAATATTGATGCCAGGATTTGCCGTGAAAGGAGGGATATCTGGCCTCTGGCGATGAGGCACTACCCACTCCTCAGCTGGAGCTGTGCGTCTCCTGCTGGCAGGTGGTGACCCAGGATCTGCATCAGAAACATCACTAGATACATCAGCCAGCATAGATAATGTATCTAGCGACGCCTCTGAGCAGTTAGCGGGGTCGAAATGAGGGTCTGAGTCTGACGCAGATGCCTCAGATTCTGACGCCAGGATGGCATATGCCTCCTCGGCGCTGTACACCCTCTCAGACATTATATATAATAGATTATAAAATTTTATAATTATTATATATATATAAGCGGATTGTTGGTTCTTAGAAGAACCGTTGGGTTTCACAAGAAAATACAAATAAACACCTAAATCTCTCTAAATCCCTCTAAACCTGCCTCAATTCTTCTAAATCTCCCTAAAATCTCTCTAAATCTGCCTCAATTTTTCTAATCTCACTAAATCTCACTAAAATCTCTAACCTGTCAATCTGATCTCTCTCTCTCGCTCACCAAAAGACAAGTGAGGAGAGGGAGGGAGAATCACAGAGGTCAGAGCCAATATTTACAAAATATTGGCCTGACCTGACAAATTAGAAATTTTATTTTGATTTTTTCTAACTTCTGATTGGATGTTGCTAGCCTGCCTCTCTGATGAGGCAGGCTAGGAACATCCCACTCAGCCCCAAGATGACCCTGCCCTTAGAACCCTAACCCTAACCCTAACCCTACCCCTAACCCTAACCCTAACCCTACCCCTAACCCTAACCCTACCCCTAACCCTACCCCTACCCCTAACCCTAACCCTACCCCTACCCCTAACCTACCCCTAACCCTACCCCTAACCCTAACCCTACCCCTAACCCTACCCCTAACCTACCCCTAACCCTAACCCTACCCCTAACCCTAACCCTAACCCTAACCCTACCCTACCCCTACCCCTAACCCTACCCCTAACCCTAACCCTAACCCTACCCCTAACCCTAACCCTAACCCTACCCCTAACCCTAACCCTAACCCTACCCCTAACTGTCAGTTTATTTTATTTATTTTTCTTTTTTTTACACTTTTTTTACACACTTTTTTTTACTTTTTTTTAACTTTTTTTTACACTTTTTTTTTCTCTGCTGGGTGCCTTGATCCTCGAGGCACCCAGCAGAGCACCTGATCACTGAAGTGATCGATTTTGTACTGAGTGCCACGATACCTCGTGGCACTCAGTACTTCCTGCCGCTACCGGAAGTGATCGCTCGGGGGGAGCGATCACGGACGGACCGGCGGCAGGTAAGTATATTACAAGGATGCCTCGATGTCGAGGCATCCTTGTAATATGCTCAGAGCAGCTGGAAGCGATCCGATCGCTTCCAGCGCTCTGTAGAAGTGCCGGGCACCTCTCCGGTGCAACCGGATGTAGATCGCTCCGGGGAGCGATCACATGGTGCCCCGGCACTTCTAACGGCCATTGCACGGATGCCTGGACTCCCAGGCATCCTGCAATGGCGTTTGAGCTGCTGGAAGCGATCCGATCGCTTCCAGCAGCTCAAAAACGGCAGGACGTACCATGTACGTCAGCGGGTCTAAGAGAGACCCGCTGCAATGACGTACATGGTACGTCCGCGGTCGGGAAGGGGTTAAAAAAGATATTACGTTTTTACATTGAATCTTATGGAATTCAACTAATTAAACCTGTTGAACTGAAAATCAGGAGATTTCACTGGAATAAGGTGCAGTGAATTGCAGCTTAGTTTGCTGTCAATTCGCCAGTATTTGTAGAATTGACAGCGCCGTAGTGAATAGACAAATTGTCCTGAAATTGCACCAAACTGTAAAATTCACTGTTCAGGGCAATTTGGTGGCAAGTTCGGAGGTTAGTGAATGACCCTATAGTAATTACCCATTTTGAGGATCAGCATACAGAAGGAAGTCCAGAAAAATATTTGTACAGGATGGGGACTGTATGAACATTAACATTTAAAAGGTGACAATAAGCAACGAACTTGCCACCGATTGCAACGGACGTTGAATTTCATGGCATTTCTTCTAATCCGAGAGCTGTCAATTTGCCAAATACTGGCAATAGTCCATAGGACTCCATGGAGGGTTGCGTTGCCGAGCTGCGTGCTCTCCCGAGGTTGTGCAGTGTCGTGGAGTGATTGCTGATGGAGACTGGGGACTATTTGTCCCCTGTCTCACTCTGCTCCAGGCGGCAAAAAGCAGTGGATCGGGCCACTGTTCTCTCTGCAGGATGTGAGGTGAGTATATGATTTTTTGGGGGGGTTAGATGGTGCTAACTGATTCTGCAAAAGTGGAATCAGCTAGCACCAGCGTCTGGATGACGGAAGTAATCTGTTTAACTCAGTGGTGTAATTAGCATTAGGATAAGTAAGGTAATACAAAATCCTAATGTTAATTAATGATTTTTCCACTTTTTATAGAGTGAGATATATTCTTATTATTGAAATATCATTTTAAAGCATAAAGTATAAGCACCGATTTTTCTGTTTGTACTTTGAATTCTGTTAAGTGTTCAGGGGTGTATTGCTGCTGGGAGAGTTAAGCGCATCAAATTTCTATTCAATTGCTAATCCAGACCTTGATGACTAATGTCACTACTTGGATAATGTTCTCATTTCACGTGATCCATATGGCATATACCATATTTTTCACAATATAAAATGCACCTCAGCATAAGGGGCACCTAGGCTTTAGTGGAGGAAAACAAGAGCAAAAATTATTCTGAACCAAATGGTGTACTAAAATATCTAATGGCAGTGTAGGTGTCGTCAAGTGCAGCTCGGCTGTGAGCACAGATTTGTACTTTTCAGCCTCAGCTCAGCTAATCACACAATGAAACATCAAGCAGGACTAGTCAGTGAGCACAGTGAGTTGTCAATATTCACTCCATAAGACTCACAGACATTTCCCCCCATTTTTGGGGGGAAAAACGTGTGTCTTATGGAGTGAAAAACACAGTAAGTGATGTGTCATTAATATCTAACATGATAGTTCTATTTTCCTAGTGAGTATGAGCAAGCCAATATTTCTTTCTTTCATTATTCATTGTTCTTTTTACAGTTCTAAGATTCTATATTACTAAGGTGTAGAAGAGTTACACATATTACATGGTTTGCATTACCAGTGTTGTGCCTGTTATCATGGTAGTCAACATGATCATTAAAATATTGAAAACATATCCCCTTAGGCTGGGGTCAGACGAGCGTTTTGAAGAGCGAAAGGAACGCCCGTGAGGGTGGACGTTCCTTCCACTTGATGCCCGTCTGACGCCCATCTGGCTATCTCGCTGAGTGCAGTTAGTGCACTCAGCGCTGCAAGGCTCGGTCCTCCTATGGAGGATCGTGCTTTGTAGCCCCATCAACAAGCGTCCTAGCGCTTTGACGGGGAGGCTTGATGCACGGACACAACATGGCTGCTGTTGCGCATGCAATTTGTGCGCACACAGCATTGTGTGGCCGGCCCTGTCGCAGTGTCTCAACGCTGCGACAGACGCCGGTAGGCACGTCATTATGGGCACACCTAGTGCGCTCGTCTGACACCTGCCTTACACTATATATACTGTCTGGTGTTATGCTGGGATTCTTGAGCTCACCACCATAGTATAGCTTAGTTATATAGGTTTATCCTTGGATGAGACCAGATCTCCTATCCTGCTAAATAAATATTTTATTCACACAGGTCTTGTTCTTTACATCTGATTCTGAACTATTGCTTTAATCTGTTCCTTCCTGGTCCAGTGTAGCATTGATATTATTAATTAGTCAATGCTGACAAGAAATCTTCAGGAATAAAGGGAATTTATCCATAATATAGTAGGCTACTCCTGGTCAAACAATGATATCGTTATATTCCTACCATTCTTAGAGTGGGTTTTAGGAGACTATTAGTTATTTTGATGAGTATAACATACTTACATATCCTGAAAAAAAGACATACGTCTATCGAGTTCAGCCCTTTCCACATCACCTTCTGCTGTTGATCCAAAAGAAAGAAAAAAACCATATGGTTATTCAAAGAGAGCCAATATGGCCCCGAAATGTAACCGGACACTGAAATTCAGCGAATAGTGACATTTCGGGGGCCATTCGTCTATTCAGAGAGCAGGCAATTCGTCAAATTGTAACGAATTGCCTGCACGTACGGTGCCTGCTTGTTGCCTGTTCGAGGGCAGTGAAATCCCCCATAGAGAAGCAATGCTTCTTCTATTCAGAGAACACAAAACAGCAGGGAAAAGTTGCTGAAATGCCCTGCTGTTTGGTGGTTTCATTTGACAGGTTTATTCAGAAGAATCCCATAGGCATCAATGTTAAAAATGCTGCCGTTTTAATCCAATATCTAATAAACCATTTATTATTATATTCTGCTGTAAAAAGTCTCTTAATTTTTAGATTTTTTTAGGATCTGTTAGGCATTCTTTGGAAAAAAATTTGCAAACTTTTTTTCCGTTTTTTTTTTTAATCGTTTTTTCTTTTTTCTGTAACAGACCTTTTTTTATCATTCATTGGATCTTATATGTAAATTCCAGACATTTTTGTTCAGTAGTTTTTTTTGCAAACAGCTTTTCAATTTTCAAACTTTCAAGCGTACCGTTTTTTTTTGTCCACCTCGTTCGTCTGCATGTTGGCTTTTTCTGGCGGCTGCTCTGCACTGTGATCAGCGGCTAGTTGGGTTTCTCCAGCGTGTTCAGCGTTGTTAATCCAGCTGTTTCTGCGGGTTTCGGTGAGTATTCGTTGAGTATTCAGTGGGTTTATGGCGAATGTTCGGCGGGTTTGCGGTGGGTTTTCCCTGCACTACGGGGGCCCTGCGGTGCTTGCTGAATACACCGCGGGGTCGGCGAAATAGGATCACCAAAATCGCCCTGAAGTGCAGGGAACGAAAAGTCACCGAGCGTATGATGACTTTCCGATTCTCTTCGAATAACCCTGCCAGTCTGAAGAGCTCGCCCATTTGCAACATACTGGGATAAAATTCCTTCTTGACCCCAGAATGGCAGCCAGATTGCTCCTTGGATCAAGCAGAAGTATGGAGAGACTGCTCCTTACAGTGGGGCAAAAAGTATTTAGTCAGCCACCAATTGTGCAGGTTCTCCCACTTAAAAAGATGAGAGAGGCCTGTAATTGTCAGCATAGGTACACTTCAACTATGAGAGACAAAATGAGAAAAAAAAATCCAGAAAATCACATTGGCTGATTTTTAAAGAATTTATTTGCAAATTATGGTGGAAAATAAGTATTTGGTCAATATCAAAATTCCACCTCAATACTTTGTTATATTTCCTTTGTTGGCAATGACAGACGTCAAACATTTTCTGTAAGTCTTCACAAGGTTTTCACACACTGTTGCTGGTATTTTTGCCCATTCCTCCATGCAGATCTCCTCTAGAGCAGTGATGTTTTGGGGTTGTCGCTGGGCAACACGGACCTTCAACTCCCTCCAAAGATTTTCTATGAGGTTGAGATCTGGAGACTGGCTGGGCCACTCCAGGACCTTGATATGCTTCTTACGAAGCCACTCCTTCGTTGCCCGGGCGGTGTGTTTGGGATCATTGTCCTGCTGAAAGACCCAGCCACGTTTCATCTTCAATGCCCTTGCTGATGGAAGGAGGTTTTCACTCAAAATCTCACGATACATGGCCCCATTCATTCTTCCCTTTACACAGATCAGTCGTCCTGGTCCCTTTGCAGAAAAACAGCCCCAAAGCATGATGTTTCTGCCACCATGCTTCACACTAGGTATGGTGTTCTTTGGATGCAACTCAGAATTCTCTCTCCTCCATACACGACGAGTTGAGTTTTTACCAAAAAGTTCTACTTTGGTTTCATCTGACCATATGACATTCTCCCAATCCTCTTCTGGATCATCCAAATGCTCTCTAGCAAACTTCAGACGGGCCCGGACATTTACTGGCTTAAGCAGGGGGACACGTCTGGCACTGCAGGATTTGTGTCCCTGGCGGCGTAGTGTGTTACTGATGGTAGCCTTTGTTACTTTGGTCCCAGCTCTCTGCAGGTCATTCACTAGGTCCCCCTGTGTGGTTCTGGGATTTTTGCTCACCGTTCTTGTGATCATTTTGAGCCCACGGGGTGAGATCTTGCGTGGAGCCCCAGATCAATGGAGATTATCAGTAGGCTTGTGCATCGATTTTTTTTTCCGGTTCGATTCGGTTAGATTTTTCGGATTTTTAAACTTTTCGATTCGGCTCGTTTCGACCGATTTCTGTTTCGATTCGGTTCGGTTCGGCTCGACTTGTTTTTCGTGTACATTTTTTTTTTCGGAATATCGACCATTTTTCGTATTTTCGTGTCACTTTGTTCGGTTTTTGTATCGACTTTTCGTAATTTCGGAAATTTTCGTTTTTCGGAATTGTACATGTTTTCGGAATATCGACCGTTTTTCGTATTTTCGTGTCACTTTGCTGGTTTTTTGTATCGACTTTTCGTAAGTTCGGAAATTTTCGTTTTTTCGGAACATCTGTTCTCCTCGTTTCAAAGCAATAAATTTTTATTTGACACATTTCAAGTCCATTCGAAAATTCCGAAAATATTTCGTTACGGCTCGGAAAACTTTTCGGATCTGCCATTTTCGGATCTAAAAATTTTCGGAAATTCGGCCGCATCCGAAAACACGAATCGGGAAATTTCGTGAAAATTCCGAAATTCCGAAACCCGAAACGCACATCCCTAATTATCAGTGGTCTTGTATGTCTTCCATTTTCTAATGATTGCTCCCACAGTTGATTTCTTCACACCAAGCTGCTTGCCTATTGCAGATTCAGTCTTCCCAGCCTGGTGCAGGTCTACAATTTTGTTTCTGGTGTCCTTTGACAGCTCTTTGGTCTTGATCATAGTGGAGTTTGGAGTGTGTCTGTTTGAGGTTGTGGACAGGTGTCTTTTATACTGATAACAAGTTCAAACAGGTGCCATTCATACAGGTAACTGTAACGTTGGGGGCTTCCAGCCTTTCCGGTGTGCTTGAAGGCAGCATGTCTGATGCTGCTTGCTCACCAAAGCCTGGTTTAAATTGAAACAGGCAGGGAGGTGGCTGCACGAGGTGCGGCTTGAGAGGGGGCGCGGTCTGGTGAAGGTCTTTTAAAAACCTACAGTTCCTTCTAAGCAGTGCCAGATCGTGGTTATCCATACCTGAGCTCCTTGTACCTGAATTCTCTCGTGAGTTAACCTGTTATTGATCTTTGCTAGTTTTATGACTATTCTGCCTTCCATTGCCCTAGACTATTTTCTTGTACTACGCTCCTGCACTGATATCGACCCGGCTATTCCCTTTGACTATTCTATACTCTGTATTCCTGATTCTGGCTCGTCTGACTACCCCCGTGTTGCTGACCTGGTTTTGTATTACGACATTGTCTTTGATTAACCCTTTCTGTCTAGCTAGTATACCTGGCCAATTCTAAGGACCAGACAGTTAGGGATTCTTCTACGGCTACCCTTTTGGTGGCTTTTGGGCTCTGTGGAGTGTTGGGCTTTAAGGACTGAGTGGTGGGATCTGGAAACCGTGACATTACGATCTGGCCAAATGGATCCCGCAGACTTAACACAGCATTTGAGTAACTTTGTATCCAGACAGGACGAGCACGACCATAGGATGGATTAGTTTGCTCTCGCCTTACAAACTATCCTGACTCTTACGGCTCACCTGGAACCGGCTGGGGTTGCACCTCCGCCTGCTATACCTGTGTCCCCTGTTGTTCAGACATCCCAGGTACACATGACCGCTCCTATGAGGTTTGATGGTACTCCCTCGGAGTGCCGGGGATTTTTGGTCCAGGTGGATATTCGTTTGAAATTAAATCCAAAAATGTTTATCACTGACATAGCCAAAGTGGGGTTCATTATTAACCATCTGTCTGGCAGAGCGTTGACATGGGCGAATCCTTTATGGGAGGCAGAGAAGCCTATCGTACTGAACTATAAAGAATTCATAGCCGAGTTAAAACGTATGTTTAATCCTACCAGAAAGGCCAAGGTAGCTGGCAAATCCTTGTTCCGCATATATCAAGGGAACAGGACTGTATCTGATTATGCTATAGAATTTAAAACGTTGGTTTCTGACGTGAACTGGACTAATGAGGCTCTGGTTCTGGCTTTTCTGGAGGGGTTATCAGAGTCATTGATGCATGAGTTGGCCCCTCGTAAATTACCTGAGGTGTTGAGTGAATTTATAGATTATTGTATAGATCTGGATGATCAGATAAGGGACAGAAGAACTCCAAGAGAGAAACCTAAGAGACCGTTACCAAGGTTGGCCCCGTCTTTCAGGCACCACCCAGAGATTTATCTCCTCCCTCTGAGCCTATGCAACTAGGCCATACTAGGCTTACAGAGGAAGAGAGAACAAGGCGTCTTCGTGAGGGATCGTGCCTGTTTTGTAATTTAAAAGGACATTTACAACTTCAATGTCCCACTCGCCCTAGAATGCATGATAAGTCGGAAAACTACCGCACCTAAGGCAGCTGAGGAGACAGGCCTTGGGTGTGACGTTCATGTCTCCTGTCAAAGACACTAGACTCTTGTTACCAGTATCCGTGGCTTGGGAGACCAAGACCACGCATACTACCACTTTTGTTGACTCTGGGGCTGCTGGTAATTTCATTGATGTTGAATATGCTTCCTCCATTTCTCTCCCTCTGGTTGTAAGAGAGACACCCTTGGCCGTCGAAGCCATAGACGGTAGGCCATTATCCTGCCCCAGAATTACTCACGATACTGTTACAGTGGTTCTTACCACTGGTCTCTTGCATAAAGAAATCATATTTCAGGTTATCCGTTCACCTTCCAATCCTGTTGTGCTTGGTTTCCCTTGGTTGGTGGAACATAATCCTGTTATTGATTGGGCTAAGGGAGAGATACTGTCTTGGAGTTCTGCTTGTTTTGGGACTTGTTTAATACCCATTCAGCATATTGGTGCCCTGAACACACCTACAGCTCCTCCATTGTCTACAGAGGTTCCTGACTGGTATGCCGACCTCAGGGCTGTATTCGATAAAAGAGAGGCAGAGAAACTACCTCCACATAGACCGTATGATTGTGCCGTAGATATTCATACAGGTACCATGCCTCCTCGAGGCAAAGTATATTCGTTATCCATAAAAGAGAACCAAATCATGGAGGAGTACATAAAGGAGAATTTGGAGAGAGGTTTTATCAGACGTTCCTCTTCTCCAGCAGGGGCTGGGTTCTTTTTTGTATCTAAAAAAGAAGGAGATTTACGCCCGTGTATCGATTATAGGGGGCTTAACAAGATCACCATCAAGAATGTGTACCCTATCCCTCTTATATCAGAACTGTTCGACAGGTTAAGGGGATCAGCAGTATACACAAAACTCGATTTGAGAGGGGCTTACAACCTGATATGTATAAAAGATGGGCATGAGTGGAAAACAGCATTTAACATCAGGAGTAGGCATTATGAATATCTGGCCATGCCGTTCGGTCTCTGTAATGCTCCAGCTGTATTCCAAGATTTCATTAATGATGTGCTCAGAGATTTTTTACAATCCTTTGTTATCGTATACTTAGACGATACACTGGTTTACTCTCCCGATCTGAAAACCCACCATGAATATGTCAGATAGGTATTAGCAAAATTACTAGACAATGGTCTTTATTGCAAACTGGAGAAGTGTTTATTCGACATTACTACTGTAAAATTTCTTGGGTACATTATCACTCCAGAAGGTTTTGAGATGGATCCTTCCAAACTCAAGGCCATCTCAGAATGGCCTCACCCTCAAGGCCTCAAAGCCATACAGAGGTTTCTGGCGTTTTCCAACTACTATAGGAGATTTATCAAGAATTATTCTGCTGTAGCTTCTCCTATCATTAATATGACACGTAAAGGTCTGAAGAACCAGGTCTGGTCTTCACAATCCAAACAGGCATTCGAAGCTCTCAAATAGGCTTTCACTTCCGCTCCCGTGTTATGGCATCCTGATCCCAGAATTCCATTTGTTCTTGAGGTTGATGCTTCCGAGATAGGCACTGGGGCTGTCCTATCTCAAAGAGAGTCTCCAGGGAAGCCTCTACATCCTTGTGGGTTCTTTTCAAGAAAATTATCACCAGCAGAACGCAATTATGATATCGGTAACAGAAAATTGCTTGCTATTGTGTCTGCCCTGTCAGAGTGGAGACATTTGTTGGAAGGTACTCTTGACCCTTTGTTGATAATCACTGATCATAAGAACCTTACGTACATCGGGGATGCTAAACGTCTGAACTCGAGACAGGCCAGGTGGTCATTACTACTTTCTCGGTTTAATGTTGTGTTGACTTACAGACCAGGTGACCGCAATGTAAAGGCTGATGCCTTATCTCGTCAATGTGACCCGTATGAATCAAATACACAAGACCACAATCCTATAGTTCCTCCTGAACGTATTGTGGCTTCCACGTCTTATCTGTTTCCTCGCATTTTCTGGAACGCCTCCAAGCAGCTCAAATGGGGGCTCCACCTAACAAGCCTCCAGATATGTTGTTTGTACCTGAAAAGGAAAGACAAGAATTACTCATAATTAGACATGTGCACAGCACAAAATTTCGTTTTGAACTAATGGATTAGTCCTAAAATGCAATTTATTTAGTTGCTAAAGAAATTCGTTTTCAGTTCTTTAGAATGAAAACTAATTTCATTCATCCGAAAACCAGTGGATACAATTACTATTGTAGTGGCCCCTCATAGGGCTGAGATCGCTGCTTGTTACAGTATCTCTCACTCTCAGCACAATGTGGGCCATATTACATAGTTGGTGCTAACTTAACCAGAGCTGTTGTAAACTTCCCAGAGCCATTATAGCCTATGGAGGTTTTCAGTTTACAACAGCTCTGGTTAAGTTAGCACCAACATTGTAATACTGCCCCGTGTCAGGCAAAGCTGTTACAGTAACTGACTGCTGCTCCTCACAGCGCTCAGAGTTTCAGTAAAACTAGTAAATAATATTTTTATATATAAGAGGTTAGAACAATATTATTTCCTTGTTTTACTGAAACTCTGAGAGCTGTTACAGTCAGTTACTGTAACAGCTGAGCCTGATACATTGTACTGAGAGATAATGTAACAAGCAGCCGATCTCAGCGCTCACAGCCACTGGATTTAAAGGGTAAAAAAAAAAGGCTCCTCTGTATAATGTTTAGAACATCCTCCTACATTAATTAATACTCCTCTCTGTATAATATATAGAACATCCTCCTGAATTAATTAATGTCCCTCTCTGTATAGAACATCCTCCTCAATTTATACCTTTCTCTGTACAATGTATATAACATCCTCCTGCATTAATACCCCTCTCTGTATAGTGTATAGAACATCTTCCTGCATTAATTAATGCCCCTCTCTGTATAGAACATCCTACTGCATTAGCATGTGGAGGGTGCAGAACTTCGGATGTTGCGCTCTTCATTGCTGGTCTCCTTCACTCATCAATGTAATATCACAAAAAGAATTGAAACTGAAATGTAGTGCATTTTATTTTAGTTTCTTTCGTTTTTTGTACTGAGCAGTTTCGTTTCTCTTGAGTCATACGAAAACTAAATTATCCCAAAATTCGGACTAAATCGTTTTAGTACTAAAACGAATGCACATGTCTACTCATAATGTTTCATGATTCAGAACCAGCAGGTCATCCTGGTATTACTAAGACTCTTACTAGTATCTCCAGACAGTTCTGATGGCCCACCATGCGACAGGACGTACGTCTGTTTGTTTTGGCTTGTCAAGTCTGTACCAGAAGTAAAATCAGTAAAACCTTGCCTGTCGGTCTATGGCAGCCTTTACCCATTCCTAATAGGCTTTGGTCTCATCTATCCATGGATTTTATTGTGGACTTGCCGAAGTCCAAGGTTCATACTGTGGTTCTGACAGTTGTAGACCGCTTCTCCAAAATGGCTCATTTTATTCCTTTACCTAAGCTTCCTACAGCCAAAGAACTGGCGGTCGTCTTTGCTAGAGAGATTGTATGAATACATGGTGTTCTGTCTGAAATTGTCTCTGACAGAGGAGCTCAGTTCGTCTCTCGTTTCTGGGGGGATTTCTGTGTGGAGATGGGGGTGCGATTGGCCTTCTCTTCAGCATATCATCCACAAACCAATGGGGCAGCAGAGAGGGCAAATCAGGGTCTCGAGCAGTACATACGTTGCTTTACCACACAACAACAAGACAATTGGTCAGAGTTGTTGCCCTGGGCTGAGTATGCACGTAATAACGCCGTTAACGAGACCACTGGCCACTCTCCTTTTTCTGCTATCTATGGTTTTTTCCCTCCGGCTCTACCGCTTCAGTTTGCTGAACAGGCCATCCCGGCTCTCGATGAACATCTCACACAACTACAGGATATTTGGAGACAGATTCGCGAAAACATGGAGCGCAATGTTGCTGTCCAGAAACGCAAGGCTGACAGGCATAGGTTACAAGCTCCTTCCTACAATGTGGGGGATAGAGTTTGGTTGTCCACTAGGAATGTGAAGTTGCGGGTGCCTTCTATGAAAATGGCACCTCGGTTTATCGGTCCATACAAGATCATTCGCCGCGTTAACCCTGTGGCTTATGCTCTTGCACTTCCTAGACATCTTCGCTTGCACAACGTCTTCCACACTTCCCTACTGAAGCCTTTGTTGTGTAACAGGTACACGCGGGTTGTTCCTCCTCCTCCACCTGTTCAGGTTGATGGAGAGATGGAGTATGAGGTTAGGAAAGTTCTGGATTCTAGGCTGTTCAGGGGTGCTCTGCAGTACCTGGTCGATTGGGTGCGTTATGGTCCGGAGGACCGGTCCTGGATTCTGGCTTCCAACATGTCTGCCTCTAGGTTGGTCAGGGCGTTCCATGCCTCGCACCCCGATCGCCCTGGTGGTCTTCCTGCCACTCGCCCCGGTGGTCGTCCTGCCACTTGTCCTGTTGGTCATCCGGTGGCCTCCCATGGAGAGGGGGGTACTGTAACGTTGGGGGCTTCCAGCCTTTCCAGTGTGCTTGAAGGCAGCATGTCTGATGCTGCTCGCTCACCAACGCCCGGTTTAAATTGAAACAGGCACGGAGGTGGCTGCATGAGGTGCGGCTTGAGAGGGGGGCGCAGTCTGTGAAGGTCTTTTAAAAACCAACAGTTCCTTCTAAGCAGTGCCAGATCGTGGTTATCCATACCTGAGCTCCTTGTACCTGAATTCTCTCGTGATTTAACCTGTTATTGACCTCTGCTAGTTTTATGACTATTCTGCCTTCCGTTGCCCTAGACTATTTTCTTGTACTACGCTCCTGCACTGATATCGACACGGCTATTCCCTTTAACTATTCTATACTCTGTATTCCTGATTCTGTCTCGTCTGACTATCCCCGTGTTGTTGACCTGGTTTTGTATTACGACATTGTCTTGGATTAACGTTTTCTGTCTAGCTAGTATATCTGGCCAATTCTAAGGACCAGACAGTTAGGGATTCTTCTACGGCTACCCTGTTGGTGGCTTTTGGGCTCTGTGGAGTGTTGGGCTTTAAGGACAGTAACGAGTGGAGGACAGAGGAGCCTCTTAAAGAAGACGTTACAGGTCTGTGAGAGCCAGAAATCTTGCTTGTTTGTACTGTACTGTAGGTGACCAAATACTTATTTTCCACCATAATTTGCAAATAAATTCTTTAAAAATCAGACAATGTGAATTTCTGGATTTTTTGTTTCTCATTTTGACTCTCATAGTCTATACCTATGATGACAATTACAGGCCTCTCTCATCTTTTTAAGTGGGAGAACCTGCACAATTGGTGGCTGACTAAATACTTTTTTGCCCCACTGTATATACAATTTGATTCCTTCCTACTTGCTGTTAGGAGAGGAGCTAATCATTATATATTTATAACCTACATCTTTTCTAGTACTCTAAGTAGGTAGTTAAACTGCAAATGTGATTTTAGGTAGCTATATCATTTTTATTGCTGGTCACTAAGCAATTTGTCGCCCTTTGTAAATATGCTGTTTTTACAGATATAGAATTATGCACCAATGTTTTTAAATGTAACTTGTTAGCTAGAAATTGTCATACAATTTCAAATATATTATTGATTAAATTCATAAATATTTTATACGTACACGAGAACCTTGAATTATTTGCAATACTTACGTTTGTTTTAGAATGTAAATTACTCTTGAATAACTCTTTCAAGTTTATTTATATCCTTGTTCTGTGCCATATTCCAAGTTTTTGCAGAGTGAGGTCAGGTCATTAACAAAATGTGCATAAGAAGAAAGGAAGTAAATCAAGGAACAGCAGTCAAAAGATAATATTCATATTCAGATAATTCTTTGAATTTTCTGCCGTGTTTTGACAAATAATCTGCAAACGAGAAAAATTCAGATATAAAGCAAGGTATAAATTAAACTTTATTGCTGTTTTGTGAAACATAATCATTCAAGAGCAAATGGGAAGTGTTACTGTAATGTTATTCATGTAAACTATTGTTTTCAAAAGGCAGTGCTCAAGGAATTTTTATAGACTCCACTCAAACAGTTCTAGCTGCTGAACGGTGGCAAAGGAAAATAAGTCAAATACGAAGCACACAAAGACAAAATTCATCTAATGATGAAATTACAAACAGATATTATTTTGTTTCCTTCTAAATAGTCAAAAGAACCATTCTGTTTTTGAATATGAATGGTACACTCTAAATGTAAATGCAAAACAAACCAAATACTTTGAAAACTATATCAGTTTAGCGGCATTATGGAAATATATCCTTGTAGCAATATTTTATCTTTTAGCAATTTTCAATTTTATGAATGCAAAACATTTCTTTTTCAACTTTTGTTTGTTTGAAACCCATGTTGCAATTGGTAAAACTACAATCACATATCTGATCAACTGTACATTTTCTGCTTCTTCTTATAACAATATTAAGCAAATCCTAATATATATACATATACACTATATTTCCAAAAGTATTCGCTCACCTGCCTTGACTCACATATGAATTTAAGTGACATCCCATTCCTAATCCATAGGGTTCAATATGACGTCGGTCCACCCTTTGCAGCTATAACAGCTTCAACTCTTCTGGAAAGGCTGCCCACAATTTTTAGGAGTGTGTTTATGGGAATTTTTGACCTTTCTTCCAGAAGCGCATTTGTGAGGTCACACATTGATGTTGGACGAGAAGGCCTGGCTCTCAGTCTCCGCTCTAAATCATCCCAAAGGTGTTCTATCGGGTTGAGGCCAGGACTCTGTGCTCGCCAGTCAAGTTCATCCAAACCAGACTCTGTCATCCATGTCTTTATGGACCTTGCTTTGTGCACTGGTGCACAGTCATGTTGGAAGAGGAAGGGACCAGCTCCAAACTGTTCCCACAAAGTTGGGAGCATGGAATTGTCCAAAATGTCTTGGTATGCTGAAGCATTCAGAGTTCCTTTCACTGGAACTAAGGGGCCAAGCCCAGCTCCTGAAGAACAACCCCACACCATAATACCCCCTCCACCAAACGTTACACTTGCAGTCAGACAAGTACCATTCTCCTGGCAACCCAGACTCGTCCATCGGATTGCCAGATGGAGAAGCACGATTTGTCACTCCAGAGAACGCATCTCCACTGCTCTAAAGTCTAGTGGTGGCCTGCTTTACACCACTGCATCCGATGCTTTGCATTTCACTTGGTGATGTATGGCTTGGATGCAGCAGCTTGGCCATGGAAACCCATTCCATGAAGCTCTCTGCACACTGTTCTTGAGCTAATCCGAAGGCCACATGAAGTTTGGAGGTCTGTAGCAATTGACTCTGCAGAAAGTTTGCGACCTCTTTGCACTATGCGCCTCAGCATCCGCTGACCCCGCTCCGTCAGTTTACGTGGCCTACCACTTCGTGACTGAGTTGCTGTCGTTCCCAAACACTTCCACGTTCTTATGATACAGCTGACAGTTGACTGTGGAATATTTAGGAGCGAGGAAATTTCATGACTGGATTTGTTGCACAGGTGGCATCCTATCACAGTTTCACGCTGAAATACACTGAGCTCCTAAGAGTGACCCATTCTTTCTCAGATATTTGTAAAAACAGTCTGCATGCCTAGGTGCTTGATTTTATACACCTGCGGCCATGGAAGTGATTGGAACACCTGATTCTGATTATTTGGATGGGTGAGCGAATACTTTTGGCAATATAGTGTATATATATAATGTTCCTTACCGCTGCACTCACAGACATCAGCAAGATCCACGGCCCGGTGCTCAGCCAAACGAGGAATGTAGAAAGTGGACCGAGCTAGCACTCTGAGGACTTTAAAACATTATTACATATAAAAAAATAATAAATGGCCTAGTTGACGTTTCATCCCACTATACAAAGCTTTCTTCAGGAACATGTCCTGATGAAAGCTCTGTGTAGTGGGCTGAAACGTCGACTTGCCATTTATTACTTTTTATATGTTACAATAAAGTAACCCCACAATCATGTGAACCTCACACCGTATCACCCTCATTTCCTTCTCCTGGTTGTAGGAAATGGAGGGAGAGAGGGACGTGAGAGACAACATGTTATCTCAATGGGCGACTTTCAGCAAACTTCAATGAAATAGCTGCTCTGCTGCACATAAATGTCTGAGCCAGAATTAGATTGCCTACAAATGTTCTAGCACTGGGTTCTTTATTAATATATAGAATGTTGTTCGAGAAAGGTTGTCATTTTCTTTGTGTAGTCTGCTTTTTAGATTAGTGGCTCTGCCTGTCAGCCACAATGGGATTGTAGGTCCACTATCCCAGGCCAACTGAGATTCCTTGGCACTATGGTATTATCACCTTCAAGGGACAATCTGCTTTAGCAGAATTCATTCATTATCCCACACAAGGTTGCTTCACCTCACAGACTCCTCAGCCAAATACGAACACCAAATGTCTAATATACAGTTCATCTCATAATCTAGCAGGATTGCAATTACAAGGCCAACATCAGTATGGTAAAACTAATCTGTCTCACAGTTATCTAAATCCAAATCATATTCCCTATCAGTGGGTGAACAATTCAAGGATTGGATTCTCCTTCACAATGAGTCGACAATGAGTCGAAGGATCAAAAACATCGCTATGAACGCTTGGCCTCCTCAAGTCCGTTTTGTATGCACTAATTGTTCTGCCACTAATGTTTGAATTCCAAAAATCAGAAGGATTGTGAGGACCCACTAGTCATATTTATAATCAAAATCAAGCAAGGTTTTGCCCTTCTGTTGCTATGCTATGAGCTCACCTTAGAACACCTGTGTTACAGTTTGACAGATGTACTGCCCCAGTCAAATTCTTTGAAGCAACATGATGCGATAGACAGCTCTTGGGGAGAGAAGTGAGAAATTATTCCCTCCCTTACCAGTAGGGAGTAGCGGCGTATCACCCACGGCATTCCATTTGGAAGTCCCTGTGAACAGACACAGAGGATCGCAGACCTCTCCTGTCTCTTTACAAAGCAAGCTCATTAGGGTTCCCATCCACTGCTGATTCTGCCAAAGCCATTCACTTAACTGTGGCTTCTAAGGATTGAAGTTAGGGACAGAGGTAATCTTATTTATCCATTCATGTGTTATACTTTCGCATTGTTACTACAGTAAAGCCACTGTTTTATAGGCTAGTTCCACACAAGTCACATTTAAAAGCAATACCTGCTGTGACAGGGGAAAGAGCGATATCAAAAGCACCAAAACCAGACATTGTGGACATGTGGACACGAGGTCAGTAGAATTCTTCTCTGTATTCCTAGTTTCCGTTGGCACAAACTAATTTGAAACTCCGAAATTATCATTGCTCTCTCACTTCCTTTCTTCCATCTTGGGTACCTAAAGGATCTAGGGAGAACTCTGTAGTTTTCAATGATGATACCATGCATTTATTGTAACATATAGCAGGTGTCCCAACTCCCAGTACAGCTAGACCTGCTAGAGGAAGGTGATGCAGTGTCAGTGGAAGATGCAACACTAATTATGGAACTTATACTTTTCTTGACAGAGAAATCAGAATACAACTTTCTTGTACACGATGGATGTTTAGGGCAAAATGTGGCAAAATGTGGCAAAATAAGGAATTCATTTATACATTTCTGTCAAATGATTTTTTTTAAACATTTGGCCAAAATATAGTTTGTAGTAATCCATTTACTACCAAGTATTTTTTTTACAGTTTTTTTTATTATTAGTTAACAGTAAATGGAAAATTCGGCTTCAGCCACGTATATTTTATCAAGACTGAACATCTGACTTATAGAAAGTTTGCATTTTGGTGAATACATCTTTGTCTCAATGCAGTGATACAATACAGTATAGTCCATTATAACTTGGTATGTCCTTCACATTAGATAAACTTTCAAATGCTTTGCTATATCTATTAAAGTCAATTAAGTCTATCAAGGTTAATGTTATCACAATGAATATGACAGTGAATTAATAAAAGTTAATGACTATATATTGTTAAAAAAATCCCATTCTGTAAGAATACTCTTTTATCATGATCTCCTTCAATAATTGCTCAGTCACTAGATTGCAAATATTATGTGTACCTTAGTTTGCGTTGCTTGAAGTACATACATTATTAATATTATTTAATTACATACTCCTAAATTAAAACTATAAACATATCTTTTGGAGATAGTGGTGAATATTTCAATGTAATCCATAATCTGTCTTTAAAATACTCGAAATGCAATTTTAAGTCATCAAATTACACACTTCTTCTAAATCAAGAGTTATAATTATACTTAATTTTTTTAAATTTTACAGTCATACATAAACCATGAGTTTTTTAATATGCATCTAATTTCATCTGAAATTTTGGGTTGCATGTTATTTTTGGTTAATTTATGGAGTGTATCTAAATATACATGAATATTTCAAAATATATAGGTGTAATAGATGTGGTGAAATATGTTGAGAAAAAACATAAAGAGTGTACAAATAATATATTAAGGTAAATTATTAGACATAATTAAAATTCAGAATAAAATGTATTTAAATATTTAAACAGAATTTAAAGTGCAGGGCAAAATAAACATATCATGTAGTAAATATTGTGATAAAGTACAAGATAAGCTGATTTCATCTTGTATTTAATTTTATTTATTTAACTGTTTCAAAGGAATATAGATTTAAGTTTTCGAATTTACAGAGAATGGATAGAAAAAAGAAATCAAACTAGATCTACTATTTTCCTTTTTTTCTTCTACAATGACATAGAGAGATGTGACAAACAGCATGCAAGGTGACATGAGAGCATTTTACTGCTGGTGCACACTGCAATTATTCATTGAACAAGTAGCAGAATATTGCAGAAGAGATTGTGGATGGTAAAATATTAGTTTTCTTCATTCATCTTTAAAATTTAAAAAGAAATATAGAATTTTGTTTAACATTGTGACCTGAAGTTCAAAAGTTTTTTTTTAAAAAAAAATACTCTCTTTTTGTAGTTACCTTAATTTCTTGTTGAATTTTCCTATTAAAATATGTATTACCCATAGATATTCGAGTATAGCGTGACCCGAATATAACGTGATGGATAGAGATTTATTATGGAAATGAGAGAATACTCAAGACTCGAATATAACGCGAGGAGCTAAATTATACTGTACCGGTAAACAATTAAAATCCTTCCAGGTTCCCTCAATACAGTCGGGCTCTCCCTCAGGCCAGGATGCTCTGCTCAAGAATGATTGCAGTTGTTACCAAGTATGAAGATGCCGGCCGTCCGTCTTCTTTACTAGCAAATAGATGGCCAGCGGAGGCGAGCGAGGTGAATGATTGGCTTAAACCGAGCTTGCCCTCTAGCCATGATGGATCCCACCTTTCCTGCATCCGGGAGTTCCTGAAGTGTTTGCAAGCATCAGGGAGCTCTCATTCACGTCAGCGAGACTACCGGAACTTCCAGGAGACTTGGGATCCAGAGCAAGGCAAGTTTTTTTTTTTTTTTTTACACGCGATGCAGATGTCTCGAATATAATGTGACCCCTCCAATTTTAAGGTAAATTTTTATCACCAAAATCTAGCGGTATACTTGAGTATCTACATACGTATTTTTAGCACCAAGTTCGGCTCAAATTGAGTTTAAGTCACTGTGTCTTGCATTGCAATTGAGATGGTTACTTGCTTTGTTCTTGTGGTTAATCCTTCATATTTACATCAAATAATACTCCTATTTAGTGATCCTTAGTGGATAGGAAGGTTAATCTACTGTGCTTCCTAGGTAATGGCGATATTCAGTAGATGAGGTGGAGATAAAGGAGTGTGATTATACATATTGCTAAGGAAATTTGTCTTTGTCAACTGAAGACCTCATTGTCTACCCAGCTTAACAGATGCATGATAGACTGTGCATGTGAAAAACATTTGTTTTATAAATAATCGCAAAATCTACATCTTTGATTTTCGTTTGGATGATCTATTTAAAGAAACCAGTGACGTTGAATCAAAATGTATAATAGACCTACGTATGTCAAACATATCCTGTTTTCTGCCAGTCCAATGCACAATTTGGGGATTCTGGCTGCACAGCTGAGAGAATACATACGGTACCTGTAATTATGTCCCAGGGCACCATAAGCTTATCTACTTAGATGAGCAGTGTTGTGCTTCTCAACACGGCATCCTGAACCGATTGCAGTGACTGCTCTACCAGTATCTCTTTGAACTATTGACTATAAGTTAACATAAATAATTTTTTCAATAGGGACTTGCTATAGATTGCATGGCGTTGCATGCTATTACATTCATACTTTTTCAATCAGTCATTGTAATAGCCCTTCTCTAACTATGAATCCCTGCAAGAAGTCTACATCATAACTTTAATATACAATCCCTGGCTTTTTTATATAGCTAACTACACACACATACTCTTCCAAATTCCAAAATTCGTTTTTATAAAGTAACATTCACCATCACCCACTCACCTCGATAGACAATGTCTTTGTTCCTCATACTTTATGAGAAGTGTCGATGGCGAGCTGGTGGGTTGAGCTGCTAACCATTCCCTTTCTATGGTAAACTCTCAGCTGTTGTTGGTGCCAAATTGTAAAGTAGTTAGAGAGTTCGATTTTTATCAAAGTATTTGAGTAGCATATTGTCATTTGCCAGTTAAGTCAGTTGTATGTATTTTGTCTTTCTGCAGGGGGAATAACACATAGTGTGATAGAATTTGTTTCTGCAGATTTTATTAATTATAATGCAAAGGACCACTCAGGGAAAGCTACCAAAGGTAAATTTCCTTTTAGTGTTCACTATTTTGTCACAGTGATATACTGTATTTAAACTTGGTGCTGCCCAAGGCACTCCAAATTCTGCCACTTACCCACCTCGATATAGAATAAATTTGAGCATGAAAATAAAAAAGAAGGTTTAATAGCAAATTAAGTCAATGAAAGTATGGGGCCACATACATCTACCAGTATCCTTGCACTCTTTTCCAGTGAGAAAGCCATTCCTGATGAGTTGCATGTTGATGCACAGGGGTTCCAGGGCCCACAGAGCAGGAGCACATGGGAACACATTCCCATTCAGTCCTGCTTGACAGAATGAGCACCAGATCCAAGCGCCACTGGCTTATGTTGCAGGCAGAGCCGTAGCTAGCTCTTTCTGCATCAGAGGCAAGAACAGAAAATTGTGCGACCCCACATTACTGTGAATTTTATTGCTGTGCAGCTCTGATACGCTCTTAAACACAGCACATTACTGCGAGTTTACTGCTGTGCAGCTCTGTGATACGCTTATACTGTACACACTGCACATTACTGCGAGTATACTGCTGTGCAGCTCTGTGATACACTTATACTGTACACACACACATTACTGCTCTGTAGCTCTGTGATATGCTTATACACAATATATTGCCCCCAGCTCACATGGATATGGATATATTGCCCCCAGCTCTAATTGATATATTGCCCCAGCTCACATGGATATTGATATATTGCCCCCAGCTCTAATTGATATATTGCCCTCCAGCTCTCATGGATATATTGCCCCCCCAGCTTTCATGATATATTGCCCCCCTGCTTTCATGGATATATTGCCCCAGCTCTCATGGATATCTTGCCCCCCAGCTCTCATGGATATATTGCCCCCCAGCTCTCATGGATATCTTGCCCCCCAGCTCTCATGGATATATTGCCCCCAGCTCTCATGGATATATTGCCCCCCCAGCTTTCATGGATATATTGCTCCCCCAGGTTTCATGGATATATTGCCCCCCAGCACTCATGGATATATTGCCCCCCAGCACTCATGGATATATTGCCCCCATCCCCAACTCTCATGCATATATTGCCCCCAGCTCTCACCTCTGTCAGCGAGGCTGTTCTTCTCTCTGCGAGTGGCCGCATGCAGCTTGGCCACTCGCCGGAAACCACCTGACCAGGGCACGAGATCGTGGAGTTGACATGAACTCCGCAATCTCGCGAGAACGCGGCTGTGCTGGTCCAGCACAGGCGCATTCTCGAGAGCAGGTTAGATGGTTCCCTGCGAGCGGCCAAGCTGCATGCAGACGTTCACAGGGAGAAGAACGGCCAGCGGTGGTGATATTCTCGCCACCTGCAGCTCGCCCCTGCAGCTCTGTACCCGAGGCGAGCGCCTCACTCGCCTCGCCCTCCCTATGGCCCTGCATCAAACACTCATTGAACACTCACCGAAACCCGCAGAAACCACCACAAAAACCGAGCTGAACACGCTAGAAAAAGCCGAGCAGCCACCGATCACAGTGCAGAGTAGCCATCGGAAAAAGCCGACAGGCAGACGAACGGGGTGAAAAAAAAACTGTACGCTTGAAAGTTTGAAATTTGAAAGGCTGTTTGCAAGAAAACTACTGAACGAAAATGTCTGGAATTTACATCCTATGAATGAAAATAAAAAGGTCTGTTACAGGAACAAGAAAAATCGATTTAAAAAAAAAACGGGAAAACAAATTGACAAAAAAATACAAAAAAATGCCTAAAAGATCCTAAAAAAGCAATAAATAAAGAGACTTTTTACTGCGGAATAAAATAATAAAGGTTTATTAGATATTGAATTAAAACTGGTATAGTTATAACATTGAAGCCTATGGGATCCGTCTGAATAAACCTGCCGAATGAAAGCACAGAACAGCGGGGCACTTCAGCAACTTTTCCCTGCTGTTTGGTGTTCTCTGAATAGATGAACCATTGCTTCTCTATGGGGGATTTCACTGCCCTCAAACAGCACCGTATGTGCAGGCAATTTGCCAACATTTGGAGAATTGCCTGCTCTCTGAATAGCCGAATAGCCCTGAAATGTCCCCGTTCTCTGATATTCAGTGTCCGGTTAAATTTCGGCCACATTTCGGATCTCTCTGAATAACCCCCAATTTTTTTTCCGTATTTGTATACCTAACCCAGCTCACGTCTTTGAACTTCTGTCCAAGTGAGTCCTTATCCTTCCTTGTATTGTTGTTGTTCTATACACTTGACTATACCTTTCAGAACATGTCATGCCCATGACTATTCTATTCTATTCTGTTCGATTCTATTAGTTCACAGATGTGTGCAGTGCCGCAAGTTATGAGGACGACACCAGCAGCAACAAGTGGCAAGTCTGCCAGCAGATCACTTAAGCACAGATCCACCTTTCACTTACGTAGGATTGGATGTCTTTGGCCCGTGGTCAGTCATAACGTGAAGGACACGTGGTGGAGCTGCAAACAGCATGCGATGGGCCGTGATGTTTACCTGTCTCAGTAACCGAGCAGTACACATCGAAGTAATAGAAACCATGACCTCTTCTTGTTTCATCAATGCTCTGCGTAGATTCTTTTCTATTAGAGGGCCAGTCAAACAGCGGTGGTCTGACTGCGGAACCAATTTTGTAGGGGCATGCAAGGAACTGCAGTTAGATAACTTTTTATTCAGCAATAGCTGCATATGGGTTTTTAATCCTCCACATTCATCTCACATGGGAGGATCGTGGGAGCGGATGATTGGAATCACACGCCGAATCCTAGATTCAATGCTGCTTAACAACCGGTCTTCACAGTTAACCCACGAGAGTTTGACTACTTTCCTCGCAGAAGCATCAGCTATAATCAGTGCAAGACCACTAGTTCCAGTATCATCGGATCCTGATGCTCCAATAATTCTGACCCCAGAAACACTGCTTACCAAAAAGATTGGAACTGCTACAATCCCTCCTGGTGACTTCGACTGTAGTAACATTTTCAAACGACAGTGGATGCAAGAACAACATCTGTCTAATGTATTCTGCCATCGGTGGAGGAATGAATACTTACACATGCTCCAAAGCCGTTCCAAATGGCAGATGGCTACACCTAACCTTCAGGTAGGTGACATTGTCCTATTGAAAGAGTCTGAAGTTCATCAGAATGACTGGCCAATGGGTCTTGTCACTCACCTTATGCCCAGTGATGATGGAAGAATCTGAAAAGTGAAGGTCAAGGTGACTAAAGGAGGTGTTGTACATAGTTTCTTCTGGCCAATCACTGAACGGATACTCCTTCTGCCAAGGGAAAAGGTCAGTTAAGAGTTTCTGCTCTCGGCAGAAGCCTTTCCACAAACAGCCAGTTTGATTACAATTGTGTTAGTGGAAGTTTTGGCCTAGAGCGGCTTCCCCAGCACAGAGATGGGTTAACTTGTTAAGTTTACTCCTCGCACCTGGAACTATGGCCTACCTTTAAGACTGTTGACTTAGTTACTGGCTATAAAGTGTAAAGTTGTATTATTGAATGCTTACCTTTGTTTTTCAGGTCTCTGCATTGGGTTTCCAGGAGGACATTTAAAGTTATAGTGTTAGTTTATTTTGAAATCTAAAGATTTCAGACAGGGAGTGTCATGCCCCACGACTCAGGGTTCTTTGTATATTTTAATGTTATGTATTTAATCTGCCTTTTGCTGCTGACAGCTATTATTTCATCGCTATTTTGATCCTGCTGGGTTCCCTTAGCCTTGCTGTATCCACCTAGCTCCACCCCTTTTTGTTCAGCCTAGTTCTGAGGTACTTACTGTTCATCTAGCAGCCATCTTTGCTCAATGCTGTACAGAACTAATGTCTTTTCACTGCATTGCTGTACACTATTACAAAGATTGTCAGTCTGATCATTAAAGTTTTCAACTGGATTAATCTCTCTACTTGTCAGTTTTGCTGAGTTGACACTGTCTACTGAACTTTCATCGTGTGAGTACTGATCAATACAGACTTAGTCTCAAGCAACCATGCCTCACAGCTTTGCTAGGGAGGCAGAATAGAACAATATTGCAGTAAATCATACCGGATGTTACAAAACAAGAAAAAAAAAAATTCCACGATTCTCAAGTGCATTTTATTATTAATCTTTATTTATAAAGGGCCAACATATTCCGCCGCGCTGTACAATGGGGGAGCACAAACATGAGACATACATGATAAATAAGGAAAAGACAACCCTGCCCATAGGATTGCTAGTCCAGGAAGTACAGCACTTTAACCCAAACATCCCGTGAGCTTAAAAGAAAATACTGAATCGTATGGCGCCACCTAGCGATGGAACGTAATCCAGTTTCACAATTTACAGAAAGAAAGAATGTTGGTATATAAATTCAAAATTGAATATATACGAATAAAGTCAATAAAATATCAATAAAATGTCAATTTCAGATGATCTTAGGAGAAGTTTTAAAAGGGTGGATCAGCCGCTGTCTCTCGCCATTTGATGGTATATCCAAAACCATCGGTATAGTGGAATAGAAAAGAAAATATGGCAGAGTCAGCGCTTCCTCCAACGGTGATAATACTCTGTCTTTTTTTCTTCTTAATATCTTTAAATGTAGATATACCCCTTAAATAAAACAGAAATAAATCATAGCGCAGCAATGTGGTTTGCACTTATTGGTAAAGAAATGAGAGGGAGTAAACTCACATTGTCGGGTGTCTAAATCAGAAACTTGATGTAATCAACAGCCGGTGACTTTCAAAGGAGCACCGGATCTCCTAATCTCCCGGCAGGATCCTTCGCAAGGCAAATAAAATGAGAATTTTGCAAGTTTTGCAAATAAATTTATTAACCCCTTCCCGACCGCTGACGTACCCTGTACGTCCTGTGTTCGGGTCTCCCTTAGACCCGATGACGTACAGGCTACGTCAGCGGCGCCAAATCCCCCTCCCGCCCGATACTCACTTCCCTCGTCGGATCCCACGCCGATCTGACAGGGAGGAAGCCTGCCCATGTGATTTACATGGGCAGGCGAGGCTGATGACGTCGCCACGCTGCGTGGTGACGTCATCAAAAGGTGCCCCCATGTGTTTCAATAGAGGGGAGGGGGGGGCTCCTTCGGAGCCCTCTATCTCCCCAACCATTGAAGCTAGGGAGATGCCGTTTGCACCGCTGGAGAGGGGAGAGCCTCCCCTTTCCAGCGGTGTATGGCATTAACCATTTCGCCGCCGGATCACGTTGCGGCGCCAATTGGCGCCAAAATGCGATTCAAACCTGGAGGGGGCTGACATCTTGGATGTCAGCCAAGCCTCCAGGTCCCCCCCACCCACTGACAACCTCACCATATGTGTGAGGATGTCAGTGGGCCAGTTAACCCTCTAGCTGCCATGTAGAGATAAGGGGATCCTAAGGATCCCTTTATCTCCCGATCCATGGCAGCTAGATGGTCATATTTGCCATCATTTGAAAGGCCTGATTATGGCCTTTCAAATGATACCAAACATGACCAGGTTTGGTTTTAAAAAAATTTTAAAAAAAAAATTAAATAAAAAAAAATAATAAAAATTAAATAAAATAAAAAAATGTTTTTTTTTTTAAAGTTTTTTTTGTCTGGGGGGAGTTTAATTAAATAGGACCTAGGCTGTCATCTAAAAATAATTAGCACAAAATGGTCAGAATGAGCGCAGCGCACATAGGTGAACTGGCTCAGCAGTGAAAGGGTTAAAAGGTAAAAACATGTAAAAATTGGGTATTTCTATTCTCGGGATAAAATTTGGAAACTATTTAGCCGGGGTCTTTATTGGTGGTTATAGCTTTAGGGGATTAAATTACGAAAAAGTGTGTTTTTACCATTTTTTTCATCATATTTCATATTTTTTTTATATTAAATTATTGGATATGATGGAAATAATGGTATTTCTAGAAAGTCCATTTAATGGCGGGAAAAAGGGTGTATAATATGTGTGGGTTGAATAAACGAGTAAGAGGAAAATTTGATCTAAACACGAGCAGCGCAGAAACGTAAAAACAGCAGCGGTCACTAAAGGACGGATTTGTGTAAAACCGCCCGGTCACTAAGGGGTTAACCCCTTAAGGACCTAGGACGTACCATGTACGTCATTGCAGCGGGTCTCTCTTAGACCCGCTGACGTACATGGTACGTCCTGCCGTTTTTTGAGCGCTGGAAGCGATCGGATCGCTTCCAGCAGCTCAAACGCCATTGCAGGCTGCCTGGGAGTCCAGGCAGCCGTGCAATGGCGGTTAGAAGTGCCGGGGCACCATGTGATCGCTCCCCGGGAGCGATCACATCCGGTTTTACCGGAGAGGTGCCCGGCACTTCTACAGAGCGCTGGAAGCGATCGGTATCGCTTCCAGCTGCTCTGAGTATATTACAAGGATGCCTCGACATCGAGGCATCCTTGCAATATGCTTACCTGCCGCCGGTCCGTCCGTGATCGCTCCCCCCGAGCGATCACTTCCGGTAGCGGCAGGAAGTACTGAGTGCCACGAGGTATCGTGGCACTCAGTACAAAAACGATCACATCAGTGATCAGGTGCTCTGCTGGGTGCCTCGAGGGATCAAGGCACCCAGCAGAGTAAAAAAAAGTGAAAAAAAAGTAAAAAAAAAAGTAAAAAAAAAAGTAAAAAAAAAAGTAAAATAAAAATAAATAAAATGACGGTTAGGGGTAGGGTTAGGGTTAGGGTTAGGGGTAGGGTTAGGGTTAGGGGTAGGGTTAGGGGTAGGGTTAGGGTTAGGGTTAGGGTTAGGGGTAGGGTTAGGGGTAGGGTTAGGGGTAGGGGTAGGGTTAGGGGTAGGGGTAGGGTTAGGGGTAGGGGTAGGGGTAGGGTTAGGGTTAGGGTTAGGGGTAGGGGTAGGGTTAGGGGTAGGGGTAGGGTTAGGGGTAGGGGTAGGGGTAGGGGTAGGGTTAGGGTAGGGTTAGGGTAGGGTTAGGGTTAGGGTTAGGGTTAGGGTTAGGGGTAGGGTTAGGGGTAGGGGTAGGGTTAGGGTTAGGGTAGGGTTAGGGTTAGGGTTAGGGGTAGGGGTAGGGTTAGGGGTAGGGTTCTAAGGGCAGGGTCATCTTGGGGCTGAGTGGGATGTTCCTAGCCTGCCTCATCAGAGAGGCAGGCTAGCAACATCCAATCAGAAGTTAGAAAAAATCAAAATAAAATTTCTAATTTGTCAGGTCAGGTCAATATTTTGTAAATATTGGCTCTGACCTCTTTGATTCTCCCTCCCCTCCTCACTTGTGTTTGGTGAGCGAGAGAGAGAGATCAGATTTGACAGGTTAGAGATTTTAGTGAGATTTAGTGAGATTAGAAAAATTGAGGCAGATTTAGAGAGATTTTAGGGAGATTTAGAAGAATTGAGGCAGGTTTAGAGGGATTTAGAGAGATTTAGGTGTTTATTTGTATTTTCTTGTGAAACCCAACGGTTCTTCTAAGAACCAACAATCCGCTTATATATATATAATAATTATAAAATTTTATAATCTATTATATATAATGTCTGAGAGGGTGTACAGCGCCGAGGAGGCATATGCCATCCTGGCGTCAGAATCTGAGGCATCTGCGTCAGTCAGACTCAGACCATTTTCGACCCCGCTAACTGCTCAGAGACGTCGCTAGATACATTATCTATGCTGGCTGATGTATCTAGTGATGTTTCTGATGCAGATCCTGGGTCACCACCTCCCAGCAGGAGACGCACAGCTCCAGCTGAGGAGTGGGTAGTGCCTCATCGCCAGAGGCCAGATATCCCTCCTTTCACGGCAAATCCTGGCATCAATATTGATGTTGCAGGATTTACCGCCACACAGTTTTTGCAGGTGTTTATGGGGATGATTTGTTGGGCCACATCGTGGCCCAATCAAATCTGTATGCCCATCAGCATTGTGCTGCGAAGCCAGACTCCTACTTGGCAAGGCAGCAATGGACCCCGCTAGATGTGCCAGAATTTCTGAAATTCTGGGCACTTACTATGCTGAGGGCATCATAAAGAAGCCCTCAATTCGCTCCTACTGGAGCAGTAGCCCCATCTGCTCTACCCCCATTTACCCCCAATCAATGTCACGTAGAAGGTATGAAAACCTTTTGCGTTTCATGCACTTCAGTGACAACAGCCTGTGCCCCCTAGAGAGCATCCCCAGTTTGACAGGCACCAGACTTTTACATTTTATTCGTACATTTTTATGTTCTACAATTGGTGCTGTATTTTGCCAAAATCTTTGCACACCTATGCATGGGGGGCATGGGTGTACTCAGGAGATCTTGCAGAAAACAACCTGGAGAGTTTTCATGCAGTAACAAACAACAGTGTCTCCTAAATCACAGTCCAAAACTACTGTGGGCGTAAAAATCTGAAAATTGAAAAATTACACACACACCTTCTCAAATGTTTTGGGCTAAAACCGTTGCATCCATGGCATCAAAGCACTCCATATGCAATACCTTGGGGTGTCAACATAACAAACATAAACAATTTTCTGGCAATAATTCAAACTGGGGTATGCGGTAGACCCAAAACCAAAGATAGGCCTAGGTGAAGAAATAATCTCAATTTCAACTCTAATGACAAAGTCATAAAAATTGTATTTGAACCTTCCCAAAATCCTGGCAAACCTATGCATGGGGGGCATGGGTGTACTCAGGAGACCTTGCAGAAAACAACCTGGAGAGTTTTCATGCAGTAACAAACAACAGTGTCTCCTAAATCACAGTCCAAAACTACTGTGGGCGTAAAAATCTGAAAATTGAAAAATTACACCACACACCTTCTCAAATGTTTTGGGCTAAAACCGTTGCATCCATGGCATCAAAGCACTCCATATGCAATACCTTGGGGTGTCAACATAACAAACATAAACAATTTTCTGGCAATAATTCAAACTGGGGTATGCGGTAGACCCAAAACCAAAGATAGGCCTAGCTGAAGAAATAATCTCAATTTCAACTCCAATGACAAAGTCATAAAAATTGTATTTGAACCTTCCCAAAATCCTGGCAAACCTATGCATGGGGGGCATGGGTGTACTCAGGAGACCTTGCAGAAAACAACCTGGAGAGTTTTCATGCAGTAACAAACAACAGTGTCTCCTAAATCACAGTCCAAAACTGATGTGGGTGTGAAAATGAAAAATGACCACCAAACTGTATCCAATTTGTTTGGAGCAAACGGATGCATCCATAGCATAAAAACACTCCATTTACAATACTTTGGGGTGTTAGCTTACCAAATATATGCACGTTCATAAAACTGGGGTATGTAAAAAGGCCCCTAAAAAGAAGATAAGCAAAGAAGATACTGTTTGTCAAATTAGAAAATTGACAAGCACATGTCAAAGATTGGCGTAGCACCCCAAAAACAACAGAACAAATCTATATATGGGTGGTATCAATTTACTCAGAAGATGTTGCTGAACATATTTTGGGGTGTTTTTTGGCAGTAACCCATAACTGGATTTGACAATTCATGCCTAAAGTACAATGTGTGTGAAAAAATAACACAAAAAGTGACTACCTGAAAGTTTGACATAGAGCTAGTGCATGGAAAGTGTTAAAATACAACTCTTTGAAGCACCCCAGGGTGTGCCCTTTCTAAAAATATATGGTTTGATGGGGGTAAATTACTTTGGCCGGCTTCAAAAATGTCCCAAATAGGACATGGGTGCATGATGACGAAATGTGAAAATTCCAAGTTGGAAAACTGAAATGCGCACCCCCCAAATAAGGCCTATTAGCCCCCAAATGACCCGACATACCTATACATGGGTGGTATCAATTTACTCAGAAGATGTTGCTGAACATATTTTGGGGTGTTTTTGGCAGTAACCCATAACTGGATTTGACAATTCATGCCTAAAGTACAATGTGTGTGAAAAAATAACACAAAAAGTGACTACCTGAAAGTTTGACATAGAGCTAGTGCATGGAAAGTGTTAAAATACAACTCTTTGAAGCACCCCAGGGTGTGCCCTTTCTAAAAATATATGGTTTGATGGGGGTAAATTACTTTGGCCGGCTTCAAAAATGTCCCAAATAGGACATGGGTGCATGATGACGAAATGTGAAAATTCCAAGTTGGAAAACTGAAATGCGCACCCCCCAAATAAGGCCTATTAGCCCCCAAATGACCCGACATACCTATACATGGGTGGTATCAATTTACTCAGAAGATGTTGCTGAACATATTTTGGGGTGTTTTTTGGCAGTAACCCATAACTGGATTTGACAATTCATGCCTAAAGTACAATGTGTGTGAAAAAATAACACAAAAAGTGACTACCTGAAAGTTTGACATAGAGCTAGTGCATGGAAAGTGTTAAAATACAACTCTTTGAAGCACCCCAGGGTGTGCCCTTTCTAAAAATATATATGGTTTGATGGGGGTAAATTACTTTGGCCGGCTTCAAAAATGTCCCAAATAGGACATGGGTGCATGATGACGAAATGTGAAAATTCCAAGTTGGAAAACTGAAATGCGCACCCCCAAATAAGGCCTAATAGCCCCCAAATGACCCGACATACCTATACATGGGTGGTATCAATTTACTCAGAAGATGTTGCTGAACATATTTTGGGGTGTTTTTTGGCAGTAACCCATAACTGGATTTGACAATTCATGCCTAAAGTACAATGTGTGTGAAAAAATAACGCAAAAAGTGACTACCTGAAAGTTTGACATAGAGCTAGTGCATGGAAAGTGTTAAAATACAACTCTTTGAAGCACCCCAGGGTGTGCCCTTTCTAAAAATATATGGTTTGATGGGGGTAAATTACTTTGGCCGGCTTCAAAAATGTCCCAAATAGGACATGGGTGCATGATGACGAAATGTGAAAATTCCAAGTTGGAAAACTGAAATGCGCACCCCCCAAATAAGGCCTATTAGCCCCCAAATGACCCGACATACCTATACATGGGTGGTATCAATTTACTCAGAAGATGTTGCTGAACATATTTTGGGGTGTTTTTTGGCAGTAACCCATAACTGGATTTGACAATTCATGCCTAAAGTACAATGTGTGTGAAAAAATAACACAAAAAGTGACTACCTGAAAGTTTGACATAGAGCTAGTGCATGGAAAGTGTTAAAATACAACTCTTTGAAGCACCCCAGGGTGTGCCCTTTCTAAAAATATATGGTTTGATGGGGGTAAATTACTTTGGCCGGCTTCAAAAATGTCCCAAATAGGACATGGGTGCATGATGACGAAATGTGAAAATTCCAAGTTGGAAAACTGAAATGCGCACCCCCCAAATAAGGCCTATTAGCCCCCAAATGACCCGACATACCTATACATGGGTGGTATCAATTTACTCAGAAGATGTTGCTGAACATATTTTGGGGTGTTTTTTGGCAGTAACCCATAACTGGATTTGACAATTCATGCCTAAAGTACAATGTGTGTGAAAAAATAACACAAAAAGTGACTACCTGAAAGTTTGACATAGAGCTAGTGCATGGAAAGTGTTAAAATACAACTCTTTGAAGCACCCCAGGGTGTGCCCTTTCTAAAAATATATGGTTTGATGGGGGTAAATTACTTTGGCCGGCTTCAAAAATGTCCCAAATAGGACATGGGTGCATGATGACGAAATGTGAAAATTCCAAGTTGGAAAACTGAAATGTGCACCCCCCAAATAAGGCCTTTTAGCCCCCAAATGACCCGACATACCTATACTTGGGTGGTATCAATTTACTCAGAAGATGTTGCTGAACATATTTTGGGGTGCTTTTTGGCAGTAAACCTTAAAGTTCACAGTACATGTATTCTTAAATTGCGTTCAAAAAAAAAAATCACCAAATTTTTTTTTTTCCTCAAACTTTGGCATAGATTTGTGGTAAAATGGTTGCATGGAAAGAGTCAAAATACCCCAAGTTTAATACCTTGATTTGTGTACTTTAAAAAAATATGTATATGTGGAGGGTTATTCAGGAATTAGTGACAGATATCAGTGTTACAATGTCACTAGCACTAGTTTTGAAAATAAACTCTTTGGAAATGGCAAAGTGCTACTTGCACTTATTGTTGCATAAAATAAGGAAAAAAGCGAGGAATATGTAAACATTGGGTATTGCTAAACTCAGGACTAAATTTAGAAACTACCAAGGAATTAATTTTTTTTGACGGTTGTTGATACATAAGAAATTTTGGGGGTCAAAGTTCGAAAAAGTGGTGTTTTTTCAATTTTTGTGTCATATTTCACAATATTTTTTATAGTAAATTATATGAAATGATGAAAAAAATGGTATTTTTATAAAGTCCATTTAGTGACGAGAAAAACAGTGTAAAATATGTGTGGGTTACATAAACGAGTAAGAGGAAAATTTGACGTAAACACTAAGAGCGCAGAAACGTAAAAACAGCAGCGGTCACGAACGGACGGATTTGTGTAAAACCGCCGGTCACTAAGGGGTTAAAACAAATAGGTAGTAATATGATTATTATTTTTTCAATATTCATTTTAAATTACTTCCAAAGCAAAATACTGGAAATCATTCGTCCTTACAATGTATGTGGCTATATTTTGTTACTCTCTATACTCTAGTGCAGACAGATAGGTAGTTCTACAAATTAGTTGAAATAAAATATAGACAGATAAAAACCATTAACTGATTACGGATCATCCGTAAGAGGACGAGGGGAATGACGTGCTGCATGAAACCCTGATGTAATGCAGCTAATGTATCAGTTCTGAATGTATCCTTTGAATTTTACCTTATCATATTGAATTGCTTAAGGGATAATGCAGAGTTATTGTTTCTCATAATTTACATGTAAATAATACTGGTAATAAGCAACAAATATTGAACTTTTTGAAATAACAGTTCAATCAGTGTTATCTTTGTATTAATCATGTGATATTCAAACAAATCTATTAGTCAATATGTGTTCTTGCTCCTAATTTTAAAAATGAAATATTTTATGTAAACCTACGCATGATTGTGCAATCTTTGATTTTACATATGCTTACTATATTTATATGCGTCCCTTCATTTGAATGATTAAGTAGTTGTCACCTATAACATGCCTTTTTCACATACACAATCCATTCTGAAAAATACAAGATGTATTGTTATTAAAAAGTAGCAACACAACAAATCATGTATATATCACCGCAAGTAATATAATTCTTTGATGAATGATTTTACATTAAAATACATAGGCATTGTATCCCGTGTAACATTTATTGTGTGTCCATATATGTTTTACTAGTACCATATCATTAAACTGATATGTTTGATAGTATGATGTGCAAGAAAACTACAGACATTACAGACAAAAAGAAGATGATCTCCTCTTTTACCAGTCTGTCAGTAAAGCGTAGAGCTGAGCGACAAAAATCTCAATAGATTACACTATAAGAAATAACATTTTACTATGTATCTCTCACCATATGTTAGCACACTGTCGCGAGTTGCCCATATTGTTAAAACATTGCTTAAGTTACCATTACAATATCCTTCAAAGGACATCCTATTGAGTTCCCATCAAAATCCTAATCAATAGATAATGTCAAAATAATCAAACCGATTTTGGAATTCCCATCATTTATCTACAGTATTTCTTACCTATCTAAAATTAGTCAGCTTTAAATATTTCATTTTGAAGGGATGGCCTTTCCTGGTCACCAGTCTTGTGTGACTCTGCCATGACTCGGCCCCATCCACTGCAATTCATATCATTATAAGAGCTATTGATATTACTGATATGCCAGTGTTCGGCCCCCAGCAGCACATATCCATACTCACACCCCTTGATCTGTATGCTCAATTTTCTGCCTGTTACATTAACATTCTCCTTTCCTGCCTGGCAGCAGCCCGCCTCTTGTATATCCCTACGTAGTAGAGAGTTTAACCCCTGTACTACTAGTCCCTTTACAAACTGTGAGCTCCCAGAGGCCGGCCCTTCTATTGGAGCACAAATGTGAATTTCTTAATTCAAACAAATAAGCTTGTTTATCCGGTTTTGCCTTAACTCATGCTCATTGTGTCATATTGCCCAGATGCCCTATTCACCGTTGAGTAAAAAAATAAAATAGTTGCCAGGCAATTTACCAACATAGTTAAGGGTGCTTTTCTATGGGAACCAATGTAACATTTTGGTCTGTAACACCTTTCTAGAGCTCTTTACCAGAAATGGTATAACTCCTGTACATCTCACACACTGTCCAAATGGATATATACATTCTAATTTTAAAATGAAGTATGTATTTTCCCCAATTGCTGCTTTTCTTAACATATTTATTGGTCATAAATGCAGTAATGGTAATTGGTCATAAATGCAGCATGCCCGGACACTGATAGTAGTGTAGTCGAGCTACAAAAAATAATTGCCTGTTTAACTCACCCTCATGCTCCTTCTAACTGCCGAGTGATCCATGCAATATTGGCAGATGGAGGTTTAGGGTGATCGGTGCTGCAGGGAGGGCGTGGAGCTAGCTCATGAATTAGATGGCTTCATTCGCTATTCAATTCTGCAACCAGGGCCGTAGGGAGGGCAAGGCGAGTGAGGCGCTCGCCTCGGGTACAGAGCTGCAGGGGGCACAGGCCAGGGGCGAGAATATCACCACCGCTGGCCGTTCTTCTCCCTGTGAACGACCGCATGCAGCTTGGCCGCTCGCAGGGAACCACCTAACCTGCTCTCGAGAATGCGCCTGCGCTGGACCAGCGCAGCCGCGTTCTCGCGAGATTGCGGAGTTCATGTGAACTCCGTGATCTCATGCCCTGGTCAGGTGGTTCCCGGCGAGCGGCCAAGCTGCATGCGGCCGCTTGCAGAGAGAAGAACGGCCACGCTGACAGAGGTGAGAGCTGGGGGCAATATAGGCATGAGAGCTGGGGGTGGGGGCAATATATCCATGAGTGCTGGGGGGCAATATATCCATGAGAGCTGGGGGACAAGATATCCATGAGAGCTGGGGGGGCAATATATCCATGAGAGCTGGGGGCAATATATCCATGAGAGCTGGGGGGCAAGATATCCATGAGAGCTAGGGGCAAATATATCCATGAAAGCTGAGGGGCAATATATCCATGAGAGTTGGGAGGCAATATATCCATGAGAGCTGGGGGGGCAATATATCCATGAAAGCTGGGGGGCAATATATCCATGAGAGTTGGGGGGCAATATATCCATGAGAGCTGGGGGGCAATATCTCCATGAGAGCTGGGGGGCAATATATCCATGAGAGCTGGGGGGCAATATATCAATTAGAGCTGGGGGCAATATATCAATATCCATGTGAGCTGGGGGCAATATACCAATTAGAGCTGGGGGCAATATATCCATATCCATGTGAGCTGGGGGCAATATATTGTGTATAAGCATATCACAGAGCTACAGAGCAGTAATGTGTGTGTGTACAGTATAAGCGTATCACAGAGCTGCACAGCAGTAAACTCGCAGTAATGTGCTTGTGTAAGAGCGTATCAGAGCTGCACAGCAATAAAATTCACAGTAATGTGGGGGCGCACATTTTTCTGTTCTTGCCTCGGGTGCAGAAAGAGCTAGCTATGGCTCTGGTTTGATGAGTGTTCGTCGAGTGTTGTGCGGGTTTACAGTGTGTCTTCCCTGCACTACGGGGGCCCTGTGGTGCTTGCTGAATATACCACAGGGTCGGCGAACTAGGAATTGGCGAATCGTCCCGAAGTGGGGGGAACGGAAGGTCACCGAACGTGCGGTGACTTTTCATTCTCTCTGAATAACCCTGTTTATTAAAAACAAAAAGACACACATGACATAATGAACAACAATGGTTGTGGGATACCTTCAAATATATGGTCAATGACGCTTGGCAAAGAGTATCCCCGTAGCCCAAATATACTTAATGCAATCAATTAATGAACAATTCATAGGGCAGGGGGGAAATGCTAAGGCCTGTCTGCAGAAGACAATGAACCAGAGGTGAAAGCTGGAGGGAGGATCATGACATATTGAGGAAGAGCTAGGCAATATGTCTGAGTCATAATCCTCCCTCCAACTTTCGGCTATGGGGATACTCTTTGCCAAGTGTCATTGATCATATATTTGAAGGTATCCCACAACCATTGTTGTTCTTTATGTCATGTGTGTCTTTTGTATTTAATAAATATTTTTTTTTCTGTAATTGTATACCTAACCCTGCTCACTTCGTTGGATTTCTGTCCAAGTGAGTCCCTTTCATTCTTTGTTTCTTAGTTCCAATATAGAGGTTTAATCCTCCCGGTTTAGGTTTTTTCCAATCCTTCCTGGTTCATACTGTATCTAGGTGGGATAATATTTTATGTTTTGTAATGTATAGAACAACTACAGCCTTATTTTCCACCAATGGTTTGGTATCTTTAGATACTGTTCCAACATTTTTCAATTGGTTACTAGTTTTCTATGCAACTAAACTCCACCTTCTTACAGGGGCGAATCCAGACAGAAGTGTCGAGAAGGGCATTCTATCAATTCTGGTGTTCGGTTTGCAGTAACAGTGAGAGGCATATTTCACAGAGATGTACAACATATACATAGCTTTATACACATACAATCGCACCATCTAGGGTGTTTCCCTAGAGACAGGCTAATAAACTAGGCTATTCACAGACTTTTTATTCAGAATCACAAACTATCAAGGTAATTTATGTCAATATAAATGTTATTTGGAACAGAAGCAAAAATCTTATACAGACTAATTTCCGGTATAAAGTTTTATAGTTTAGAGGCACATTTCTGATATTTATTGCTTTGCAGCTCTGTTATACATATGCACACTGAATATATAGAGGAGCTTCAAAAAAGATGGATATTTGGCAATAAGGGGGACAGATGGATTTGAGACTACAATAGAGACATTTGGGAGACATACACCAAGATACACTAAGATTTCCAATGACACCTCACTTGACTGTGTACGGTGTAATGGAACCAGAGACATAGGAGTCCAAATGCCCCTGTATCTACTGCAATTGGATTTCTGCTGGGGGGGCACATGCCCCCTGTGCCCCTTTATGCCCTCTCTAAATCCACCAGTGGCCATATATTCATCATTAGCCCAGTATCTAGATAAGGGATCTCAAACTTTGTCCCCACAGAGATGTCTGAAGTACAATTCTCATGATGCACTGGCCATCACTTGCATTCAAAGAATTCTGGGAATTGTAGTCCACCAACATCTGAGGGCTGGAGTTTGAAATCCCTACTCTGGATACTTGCAGGGGAAGGTGGCCAAGAGGTTACTTTAAAAAAAATTTGATTGGAGTCAGAAGGCATTATTTATTTACGTTTGAGTGGTTCGTTAGGCAAGTTTGCATTTTCGAAAAGTGAGGATCGGTATGGGCGCTCTTGTCTAGGTATGGGTGCTAATTTTGATTTTGCTGCCGTCTAGGAAAGGGCACAGATTCTCGAATGGGTGTGCAGATATTTAGAGAAGGAAGGAGGGGGGGTTCCTAGTGGCGCAACAGTTTTATACAACAAATTTCAATGTCGTACCTTGAATCAACAGATGCATATATATCTATATGATTCACAATCATGCAACTTCACTAGTGCAAATTTCAAAATAAAGTGCTGGTGTCACAGTTGGTGTGATATTAAAGTGCAACAGTTTATACAATGTCAAAAGTGCAACAGTTCATACGGTATTAGAAATGCAACGGTTTATGCATTAATAAAGTGCAGCAGTGACAGCCTAAGTGCGTAGGGAGGACTTGGTATGGCACGTTAATGGATATTTGAGAAAAAAAGGGTGGCGCAGATATCTGCGTCAATGTTACGGTGGTTGATGCAGTCTAAGTGCACAAAATGACCTTACACTTGTTTCTTATGTGCATTGAAGGTCTACTGTCCTTGGTGTCCTTGTTTTCCAGAAGTCCTAAGTCCTAAGAATGTGCACTGAACGTGCTCTGCCTTGTGCTTGATACGGTAGTTCTTCCTATAACGTTGGTTAACTCCACTCGAAAAAGTGGGAGATAAAGAACGGGGGGGAAAGAGAAAAGACAATAATGGTGCAGCAACGTTTTATGCTAACAAAATCTCTTGTGCTCAATAATTGCGCACTTACAAGAGCCAGAGCCACTTGAATCCGGGCTCTGGAGTTGAACTCCTGGTGTCAACTATAGGGTGACCACTTCCCTTCTTTACTGTGACGCCTTCACCTCAGGTGGAGAGACATATACAGGGGGAGAAAAAAGTGCTCTCATGGCACAGCATCAGTGGTTACAGACTTGTTACGAAGGAAGGGGGGTTGGTTACACTCACCGGTTGAGGAGCCTTACTGTTCCAGGCTCAACTGCTATGCGTATGGTACTACTTGGTGGTGAGTACCGGAACCTCTTTACAGCTGTTGTTTTGGATGCTGGCTGTGGTGTCCGTGTGGATCCTGGGCGACTTGCTTTATCAAGTTGGTCCACCAATACAAATACAGTGACTAGATATGTATTGGTATGAAAGAATTTAATTCATATATAAAAATATAAAATTACGGGTTACAGGTGCAATAGATTACAATTGCAATCGATACAGAAGAGAGGGGAAAGGAAAATATAGAAAAAAATAAAAATATGAGCTCGAGACGCGTTTCGGTGCAGCAAGCACCTTCCTCAGTCGATATGTGAAAATGGGGGGGATCTGAAGCCTTCCCGGGGTCTCCTTTTTAACTGGGGAGGCATAGGTGGTGTTTGGAAACAATTTCGAATTCATTTCCGGGTATGTGCAGTGTCGCGGTCACGTGCTGCCGATGACGTCATCTCTCGGCGCCGCGGCCATCTTTGTTTTGCGTTCCACCGCTTTGTATGCGTTCCACTTCACTATAATCAGCGCTGGGTGCATTCTGAAGCAATTACAGGTCCCAAATAGTTTTGATAGCTCGTGTGGACATAATTAAATACAGATAAACTGTCTGGGGGGACAGAAAGGACCTTCTTGGAAATGATAATCAAGGCGGAACATTAAAACAGCGGGTTATATACCTGGGGTGCCAGAAAACGTATTATCCCGGGAAAGGAAGGTGGACAAAAGTAGTAGATATACAGGTCCTCATATGAAATATCATACAGTGTACCGAGAGGTCCCAGCAATCCAGCTTGTAATGGACCATAAATGAAACAGCAAGATGGCTAATTAATGATAAAAAATTTAGAATGATAGAGGTGCCATCTAACTCCATGTTGGTTGATATTAAAAAATATATAAAAAATATATTGGAGGTTCTCAGTATTCTGGCATATAGACAAAATATATGGAACTAAAAATTAATAAAAGGGGGTGTCCACCAACATCTGAGGGCTGGAGTTTGAAATCCCTACTCTGGATACTTGCAGGGGAAGGTGGCCAAGAGGTTACTTTAAAAAAAATTTGATTGGAGTCAGAAGGCATTATTTATTTACGTTTGAGTGGTTCGTTAGGCAAGTTTGCATTTTCACCTGGAAACAAAGGTATTCTGCAATCAACATGTCACAACCACTCCACTCTGCAACCTTTGCTTTAATCCTACTGTTCATATTTTCTGTTTCCATTAATGTATTCATATTTTGGCAGATTATTTTTCTTGTTAAACTTTTCCCTCCGTTTATGTTAAACTCTTACTTTGAAGTTGCTTCTCCATCCCCTTCCTGTGTCATAAATTCCTCTCACAGCCCACTCTCTTTAATTCTGTATTCCTTTCTTTACACAGCACCCATTCACCATAACCTTCAGTTCCAGAGGCTGCATTTTTACTCTGCTGTCTCCCCCCACCCAGTCCCGGTCTAGAGCTTGTAGCTTCCTTTCAAGCTGCTTCCACTTTGTTAATTACACTAACAAGTCCAAACTTCTGGCCCTTCCAATGCAATCCCAGATATTTTATTTCTGGCCACCAGCACCCCCCTGCTCCCTCTTGTTTCACATACCGCTTTCCCTTAGATTGTAAGCTCAATGGATGTCTGGCTGAGCACTTTATTCAAGTGCTGTTTCAGCAAGACAACTATCCTATGGGCAGGGTTGTCTGCCCCTAATGTATCATTATTTGTTATGTCTCAGGTTTGTGCTTACCCTATTGTAAAGCATTATGGAATCTGTTGGCACTCTATAAATACCTGTAACTGCAATGGCATGCATCTCCGATCTTTAATATCAATGAAATATTCATAACATAACCAAATATTTTATTAAACATTATTTATTACATCTTCACATGTAATTTATTGCACAACTATGGCTACCTATTGTTTTTCATCCACAATTTAATAGCTTGCCCCCTGCAACATTTCATGCACTTGCTTCCATCCTGATATTTTGTTACTCTTTTATTATGAAAATACATAAAATCTGAAGAAAGTCTGTAGTTTGACAAGGATGTATGAATGCTTAAATATCTGGTAACAATTGTGAAAGATAAACATATCATGATCTCTACTTTTATTTGGCAAAATGTGGTTAGAATTTACTGATAATCAAACTATCAGATCTCATGGAAAAAAAAAATGGTGTGCCAAGCCAAGTCATTAATGAACAGGGGTGGCTCTTTCCAAAAAATAGTAGGTCATATCAAAAAGAGCTTTGCAAATGATTCAAAATATATTATTAGTATGTGTATGTCATGTCGCTGCACAACTGCAATATCAGAAAATGTAGAAAAACATGTACATTTTTATCCAGATTTCAGTCACTTTCACCATGCTAATTAATTTTCCCACATCCAAACCATTGTGGTTATATATTCTAAACAGTACTTTTAAGAGGTTATTCAAAGAGCACTGAAATTTCAGTGCTCTTTCATTCGGCGCACTTCGGCGAGTTCAATTTGCCAGTCCCTGAACTGTGCCGAATTGATCTGTCGAACAATGCCGAAGAACTACTGAACGCAACGAATAAACCACCGAACATTGAGGACAGACCGCCGAATGCATCCTCAAGCTGCTGAACACAGCAGCCGACCCATCGAACAGACCCGCCTAACACCATCAGAAAAATCTGACCAGCCTCCAGAAAAAAGAGGTCCAGCCGCTGAACAGGAGTAAAAAAGAAAAAAAAAAAGCAACTTTTAAGAGGTGTTTTTAAAAATAAAAAAAATGCACGAAAATGCCTGGAAATAATATGTAAGGTTCTATGAATAACAATGAAAAGGTCTGTTACAGAATAAAAATGCCATTTAACCCCTTAGTGACCGGGCGGTTTTACACAAATCCGTCCGTTCGTGACCGCAGCTGTTTTTATGTTTCTGCGCTCTTAGTGTTTACGTCAAATTTTCCTCTTACTCGTTTATGTAACCCACACATATTTTACACTGTTTTTCTCGTCACTAAATGGACTTTATAAAGATACCATTTTTTTCATCATTTCATATAATTTACTATAAAAATATTGTGAAATATGACACAAAAATTGAAAAAACACCACTTTTTCGAACTTTGACCCCCAAAATTTCTTATGTATCAACAAACGTCAAAAAAAAATTTATTCTTAGTAGTTTCTAAATTTAGTACTGAGTTTAGCAATACCCAATGTTTACATATTCCTCGCTTTTTTCCTTATTTTATGCAACAATAAGTGCAAGTAGCACTTTGCCATTTCCAAAGAGTTTATTTTCAAAACTAGTGATAGTGACATTGTAACACTGATATCTGTCACTAATTCCTGAATAACCCTCCACATATACATATTTTTTTAAAGTACACAAATCAAGGTATTAAACTTGGGGTATTTTGACTCTTTCCATGCAAACCATTTTCCACAAATCTATGCCAAAGTTGAAAAAAAAAAAATTTTGGTGATTTTTTTTCTTGAACGCAATTTAAGAATACATGTACTGTGAACTTTAAGGTTTACTGCCAAAAAGCACCCCAAAATATGTTCAGCAACATCTTCTGAGTAAATTGATACCACCCATGTATAGGTATGTCGGGTCATTTGGGGGCTAAAAGGCCTTATTTGGGGGGTGCGCATTTCAGTTTTCCAACTTGGAATTTTCACATTTCGTCATCATGCACCCATGTCCTATTTGGGACATTTTTGAAGCCGGCCAAAGTAATTTACCCCCATCAACCATATATTTTTAGAAAGGGCACACCCTAGGGTGCTTCAAAGAGTTGTATTTTAACACTTTCCATGCACTAGCTCTTTGTCAATCTTTCAGGTAGTCACTTTTTGTGTTATTTTTTCACACACATTGTACTTTAGGCATGAATTGTCAAATCCAGTTATGGGTTACTGCCAAAAAACACCCCAAAATATGTTCAGCAACATCTTCTGAGTAAATTGATACCACCCATGTATAGGTATGTCGGGTCATTTGGGGGCTAAAAGGCCTTATTTGGGGGGTGCGCATTTCAGTTTTCCAACTTGGAATTTTCACATTTCGTCATCATGCACCCATGTCCTATTTGGGACATTTTTGAAGCCGGCCAAAGTAATTTACCCCCATCAAACCATATATTTTTAGAAAGGGCACACCCTAGGGTGCTTCAAAGAGTTGTATTTTAACACTTTCCATGCACTAGCTCTTTGTCAAACTTTCAGGTAGTCACTTTTTGTGTTATTTTTTCACACACATTGTACTTTAGGCATGAATTGTCAAATCCAGTTATGGGTTACTGCCAAAAAACACCCCAAAATATGTTCAGCAACATCTTCTGAGTAAATTGATACCACCCATGTATAGGTATGTCGGGTCATTTGGGGGCTAAAAGGCCTTATTTGGGGGGTGCGCATTTCAGTTTTCCAACTTGGAATTTTCACATTTCGTCATCATGCACCCATGTCCTATTTGGGACATTTTTGAAGCCGGCCAAAGTAATTTACCCCCATCAAACCATATATTTTTAGAAAGGGCACACCCTAGGGTGCTTCAAAGAGTTGTATTTTAACACTTTCCATGCACTAGCTCTTTGTCAATCTTTCAGGTAGTCACTTTTTGTGTTATTTTTTCACACACATTGTACTTTAGGCATGAATTGTCAAATCCAGTTATGGGTTACTGCCAAAAAACACCCCAAAATATGTTCAGCAACATCTTCTGAGTAAATTGATACCACCCATGTATAGGTATGTCGGGTCATTTGGGGGCTAAAAGGCCTTATTTGGGGGGTGCGCATTTCAGTTTTCCAACTTGGAATTTTCACATTTCGTCATCATGCACCCATGTCCTATTTGGGACATTTTTGAAGCCGGCCAAATTAATTTACCCCCATCAAACCATATATTTTTAGAAAGGGCACACCCTAGGGTGCTTCAAAGAGTTGTATTTTAACACTTTCCATGCACTAGCTCTTTGTCAAACTTTCAGGTAGTCACTTTTTGTGTTATTTTTTCACACACATTGTACTTTAGGCATGAATTGTCAAATCCAGTTATGGGTTACTGCCAAAAAACACCCCAAAATATGTTCAGCAACATCTTCTGAGTAAATTGATACCACCCATGTATAGGTATGTCGGGTCATTTGGGGGCTAAAAGGCCTTATTTGGGGGGTGCGCATTTCAGTTTTCCAACTTGGAATTTTCACATTTCGTCATCATGCACCCATGTCCTATTTGGGACATTTTTGAAGCCGGCAAAGTAATTTACCCCCATCAAACCATATATTTTTAGAAAGGGCACACCCTAGGGTGCTTCAAAGAGTTGTATTTTAACACTTTCCATGCACTAGCTCTTTGTCAATCTTTCAGGTAGTCACTTTTTGTGTTATTTTTTCACACACATTGTACTTTAGGCATGAATTGTCAAATCCAGTTATGGGTTACTGCCAAAAACACCCCCAAATATGTTCAGCACACATCTTTCTGAGTAAATTGATACCACCCATATATAGATTTGTTCTGTTGTTTTTGGGGTGCTACGCCAATCTTTGACATGTGCTTGTCAATTTTCTAATTTGACATACAGTATCTTCTTTGCTTATCTTCTTTTTAGGGGCCTTTTTACATACCCCAGTTTTATGAACGTGCATATATTTGGTAAGCTAACACCCCAAAGTATTGTAAATGGAGTGTTTTTATGCTATGGATGCATCCGTTTGCTCCAAACAAATTAGATACTGTTTGGTGGTCATTTTTCATTTTCACACCCCACATCAGTTTTGGACTGTGATTTAGGAGACACTGTTGTTTTTTACTGCATGAAAACTCTCCAGGTTGTTTTCTGCAAGGTCTCCTGAGTACACCCATGCCCCATGCCTAGGTTTGCCAGGATTTTGGGAAGGTTCAAATACAATTTTTATGACTTTGTCATTAGAGTTGAAATTGAGATTATTTCTTCAGCTAGGCCTATCTTTGGTTTTGGGTCTACCGCATACCCCAGTTTGAATTATTGCCAGAAAATTGTTTATATTTGTTATGTTGACACCCCAAGGTATTGCATATGGAGTGCTTTGATGCCATGGATGCAACGGTTTTAGCCCAAAACATTTGAGAAGGTGTGTGTCGGTAATTTTTCAATTTTCAGATTTTTACGCCACAGTAGTTTTGGACTGTGATTTAGCAGACACTGTTGTTTGTTACTGCATGAAAACTCTCCAGGTTGTTTTCTGCAAGATCTCCTGAGTACACCCATGCCCCCATGCCTAGGTTTGCCAGGATTTTGGGAAGGTTCAAATACAATTTTTATGACTTTGTCATTAGAGTTGAAATTGAGATTATTTCTTCAGCTAGGCCTATCTTTGGTTTTGGGTCTACCGCATACCCCAGTTTGAATTATTGCCAGAAAATTGTTTATATTTGTTATGTTGACACCCCAAGGTATTGCATATGGAGTGCTTTGATGCCATGGATGCAACGGTTTTAGCCCAAAACATTTGGCAACAAGGTGTGTGGGGTAATTTTTTCAATTTTCAGATTTTTACGCCCACAGTAGTTTTGGACTGTGATTTAGGCTAGGGTCAGACGAGCGTAGTGTTCACGTCCGTGATCGCGCCTAAAAGTACGTCCGTGATAGCATGACATAAAGTCCAATGGAGCCCGACACACGAAGTACGTCCGCACTGAACTGCGGACGGCACAACGGCCGCGGCCCACGGACGCAAGGCAGGCAAGAACGTAGAACGCGCTAGAACGGCCGCACAAAGTGCGCTGCGTCCGCAACGTCTGCATAGCTTTGTGTGTGAGTGATGGAACGTGGTCAGACGGACTGCATTTTATACGTCCTGCATTTTTCACGGACAAAATGGTTTTGCAATTGAATTTATTGTCCCTCCTACATCTGTCAAAAAATAAATGTCAGTGAAAAAACGGACTGTGTGACCACTACTGCGTCTTCCGTACTGACGATGTCCGTACTGCACGGACGTACAGTCGTAGAAATCACGCTCGTCTGACCCTAGCCTTAGCAGACACTGTTGTTGTTACTGCATGAAAACTCTCCAGGTTGTTTTCTGCAAGATCTCCTGAGTACACCCATGCCCCCCATGATAGGTGTGCAAAGATTTTGGCAAAATACAGCACCAATTGTAGAACATAAAAATGTACGAATAAAATGTAAAAGTCTGGTGCCTGTCAAACTGGGGATGCTCTCTAGGGGAGCACAGGCTGTTGTCACTGAAGTGCATGAAACGCAAAATGTTTTCATACCTTCTACGTGACATTGATTGGAGGTAAATGGGGGTAGAGCAGATGGGGCTACTGCTCCAGCAGGAGCGAATTGAGGGCTTCTTTATGATGCCCTCAGCATAGTAAGTGCCCAGAATTTCAGAAATTCTGGCACATCTAGGGCGGTCCATTGCTGCCTTGCCAAGTAGGAGTCTGGCTTCGCAGCACAATGCTGATGGCATACAGATTTGATTGGGCCACGATGTGGCCCAACAAATCATCCCCCATAAACACCTGCAAAAACTGTTGTGGCGGTAAATCCTGCAACATCAATATTGATGCCAGGATTTGCCGTGAAAGGAGGGATATCTGGCCTCTGGCGATGAGGCACTACCCACTCCTCAGCTGGAGCTGTGCGTCTCCTGCTGGCAGGTGGTGACCCAGGATCTGCATCAGAAACATCAACTAGATACATCAGCCAGCATAGATAATGTATCTAGCGACGCCTCTGAGCAGTTAGAGCGGGTCGAAATGAGGGTCTGAGTCTGACGCAGATGCCTCAGATTCTGACGCCAGGATGGCATATGCCTCCTCGGCGCTGTACACCCTCTCAGACATTATATATAATAGATTATAAAATTTATAAATTATATATATATATAAGCGGATTGTTGGTTCTTAGAAGAACCGTTGGGTTTCACAAGAAAATACAAATAAACACCTAAATCTCTCTAAATCCCTCTAAACCTGCCTCAATTCTTCTAAATCTCCCTAAAATCTCTCTAAATCTGCCTCAATTTTTCTAATCTCACTAAATCTCACTAAAATCTCTAACCTGTCAAATCTGATCTCTCTCTCTCGCTCACCAAAACACAAGTGAGGAGAGGGAGGGAGAATCACAGAGGTCAGAGTCAATATTTAAAAATATTGGCCTGACCTGACAAATTAGAAATTTTATTTTGATTTTTTCTAACTTCTGATTGGATGTTGCTAGCCTGCCTCTCTGATGAGGCAGGCTAGGAACATCCCACTCAGCCCAAGATGACCCTGCCCTTAGAACCCTAACCCTACCCTGACCTGCCCTTAGAACCCTAACCCCTAACCCTACCCCTAACCCTAACCCCTAACCTACTAACCCTACCCCTAACCCTAACCCTACCCCTACCCCTAACCCCTAACCCTACCCCTACCCTACCCTACCCCTAACCCTACCCCTACCCCTAACCCTACCCATACCCCTACCCCCTAACCGCTACCCCTACCCCTAACCCTACCCCTACCCCTAACCCTACCCTCCTACCCCTAACCCTAACCCCTAACCTAACCCTAACCCCTAACCCTACCCCTAACCTAACCCTACCCCTAAACTACCTAACCCTACCCCTAACCCTACCCCTAACCCTAACCCTACCCCTACCCCTAACCCTACCCCTAACCCTAACCCTAACCCTAACCCTAACCCTACCCCTAACCCTAACCCTAACCCTACCCTACCCCTACTAACCCTACCCCTAACCCTAACCCTAACCCTAACCCTAACCCTACCCCTAACCCTAACCCTACCCCTAACTGTCAGTTTATTTTTTCTTTTTTTACACTTTTTTTACACACTTTTTTTTACTTTTTTTAACTTTTTTTTACACTTTTTTTTTTCTCTGCTGGGTGCCTTGATCCCTCGAGGCACCCAGCAGAGCACCTGATCACTGAAGTGATCGATTTTGTACTGAGTGCCACGATACCTCGTGGCACTCAGTACTTCCTGCCGCTACCGGAAGTGATCGCTCGGGGGGAGCGATCACGGACGGACCGGCGGCAGGTAAGTATATTACAAGGATGCCTCGATGTCGAGGCATCCTTGTAATATGCTCAGAGCAGCTGGAAGCGATCCGATCGCTTCCAGCGCTCTGTAGAAGTGCCGGGCACCTCTCCGGTGCAACCGGAATGTAGATCGCTCCCGGGGAGCGATCACATGGTGCCCCGGCACTTCTAACGGCCATTGCACGGATGCCTGGACTCCCAGGCATCCTGCAATGGCGTTTGAGCTGCTGGAAGCGATTCCGATCGCTTCCAGCAGCTCAAAAACGGCAGGACGTACCATGTACGTCAGCGGGTCTAAGAGAGACCCGCTGCAATGACGTACATGGTACGTCCGCGGTCGGGAAGGGGTTAAAAAAAAAAAATCGTAATCAAAAATTGGACTTAAAAAATCCTGAAAAGTGCCTAAAAAATTAATTAACAAAGATACTTTTTGCTGCAAATGAAAAGAATAAATGGTTGAACAAAAATTTTGTTATTTTTTGTTTATTACATTGAAACCTATGGGATCTGACTGTTTAAACCTGTCGAACGAAACCACCAAAAATCTGGGCATTTCGTCAACTTTTCAGTGCTGTTCAGAGTTCTCTGAATAGATTAACCATTGTCTCTCTCTGGGGAATTTCACTACTGTTGAATTGCATCATATTTCACTGGCAATTCACCAATATTTGGAGAATTGACAGCTTTTTGAATAGCCAAATTGCCACGAAATTGCACCGTATGGGGAAATTCACTGTTCGGGGCAATTCGGTGGCCAATTCGGTTCTCTTTGAATAATCCCTTACAAAAAAAGTCAGAAATGTGAATGCATTACAGCATATTTCTAAGGTAAAATACAATTTTAACCAAAATTTTAAAAAAAAATCTCACATTTACGTTTATTATTTTGTTTATGTATGTATTGTGTATGGTTGGCCAGACTGTGACCTGTCCCAGACACCTAACTTAACTGTATACACCAGTGTATCTCATACACATCTCTGGATCTGCCAGTGACTCTTTTTGACTGTCATCTCAGCAGTTCATGTCCAATATTCAAAAAGATAGCTAGGCACTCATACCTCCATAAACAATCAAAATACTGGACAGCTCTATCCCGCAATCCCAGTACTTTGACTTTCTGTCTCTCCAGCGCATGTCATATAATTTTTATGATTTACAAACATGTATTACTTTTTCAAGCACTCTTAAATAGCGTAACCTTCAAAGATGGTTACACCAATTATTATATGTTTATTATGTGCACTAATCTGCTGCGTTAAATAATGTCAATGAAGATTTATTAACAGTTGTTAATACAGTTTTATGACTCTGTGAAATTGTTTGAGATTTTTGAGTTTTAGTGTCATCAGTTTGCTTTTTGTTATGATCAAGTTAATCAGTACTTTATAATCTTAATGAGGGTTAATTTAAGAGAAGTTCCCACATCAAAAGAAGGAACGGAATCTGGTGCCTAAAAAGAACTGAAAATAGAGTGGAATCTGTTGTTAGAGGTGGCAGTTAGGGTTAACCATAATCCTATCCCTAATCCTAATCCTAAAAGTATCCCGCACCCTAACCGTAAAATAAGCACAAATACTAACCCTCACCTTAACTTCTTTGCTGCTGAATTGTTTCACACCATCTGCTGAGGTAATTTTCACAATTTTTCTTCATTGTTGTTTAAACTCTCTTTGAAGATATGTTTTCGTGATTCGTTATCCCTAAGGCTAGGGTCAGACTAACGCATTTTTCGCAGCGACCGTCAAAAAGTGCGTCCGAACGCATTGCCGTATTGTTTCACGGAATGTGCAAAACGGTCATACGATGCGCATTTTTGTGCGTGATTTTTTACGGATCCAAACCAGGAAACTTTGGGCGTCTGCACGTTATGTTGGCCGGACATGAGCAGGGTCTGACATCTCCAAATCACGCACACATGCCGCTAGCGGACGCAGCGCACTCTGTACGTCCGCACTAGCGGTTCTGCGTTCTCGAAAAAATGCGTTCATTTTCCACTTGCGTTGCACGGCCGGACTTTCGTGCGATCGTACTTCGTATATTGGCCGTCATTTGCTGCTAGTGCGGCCGTGATTAAGTGCGGCTAAACGCACGTTAAAAATTCGCTAGTCTGACCCTAGCCTAACTGCTTTTGGAGTGCGTGACTCTTTCTTGATACTTTTGGCCAAAAAATATTGTTCATCATATAAATTGGTCTGCTGTAGTGTAGGCTCCTCCATTGGTTCTGTGGGGCAGCGTCCACCAGTCAATGGGGTAAAAAATAATGAAAGAAAGAAAAAATAGTAATTTGCAGATAATTCAAGGTAATTTTTGTTGTTGTTTCTTGGGAGGAAATGGTAAATGTAGGTTTTTTTCCACATTTGGGCAATATTAAAAGTTATCGGAAACAGGCATCAGAAACATTCATATCAAGCATAGCTATGTACGTTTTTTCCATCTGTCCTGCCAGGGGGCACATGCTGTGTGTGACTCTATTGGAGGGTCCCGCCCTTCATCCATTAAGGCGCATTAAGGACATTTGTGCAAAATGTCCTTCCAGCATGCTTGCTACGCTCATTGTCTCTTAGCCAAAGAGAGGGTAGGCTAGCTGGAGGAAGAGGAGGGACAGAGATCAGAGACAACCCAAGACAACTACAACAAGCAGGTAAGCTTCACTGGCTATATTCCCTCCCTGTCACAACCCCAGCACACACTGACAGATACTGACAGATTTAAATCTCATGAGCTTGTAGGCACGGATATCTGGAGCACTGCTACCCCCCCCATGAAATAATAGTGTGAAAACTAAATTTTAAATTTTTGATTTGGGAGGCACGTTAAAAAAAAAAAACATTTTAAAAAACTGAAAAAAGTTTATTTTTGTGGTCAGAAGGGGCAGAGTCTGTTGCCTTAAAATGTAGAAAAAAAGAGGGAAAAGAATGTTAGGGCTCGGGATAACCCTAAAAGAAGCACAAATAGTAACCTAACCCTTATATCTGACCCTAGCAATGGAAAATGATGCTCCATTTGGACCCAGTCAAGATTCTGGACATTGAAATACATCTGTGGCTAAGGATCTTTTTCAAGACGTGACTGTTTTAACACATCATTTTTAAATGCTGCTTATTTGCGGCAATTTTTCAATTAGAGAATAGTCAAAACTTGCTTTGCTTCAGAACAGAAAGGGGGTGGTATTTTTTTTTTTACGTGGCCTTTTTTGGTATCATTAGAAAGCCTGACTCTGACCTGTTCAAGGTCACTTAACCACTTCAATGCTAAGGACGCGCTCAGCGCGTCCTCAGCATTGCCCCTGGTATGCGGAGGACGCGCTGAGCGCGTCCTCGCATTGGGGTCAGCGTTCGGCCGGGTTCCGGCCGATCGCTGGCCCCTCCGGTGCGGGCTGACATCCTGGATGTCAGCCGGCATCCGGAGCAGTGGCCGCCATCATTATGTGTCATCGCGCCCCCGCGATGACACATAATTCAGGCGCCCCCCCCGCATGTGCGGAGGAGGCGCCTGAAAGGGAGGGGGGGGAGGTCCTTCGGACCTCTCTCCCTCCCGATCGGCGGCTCACAGGGGCTTACCCAGGCATCATTTGGAAGGGCACAGCCTGCCCTTCCAAATGATGCCTGGCATTAACCCCTGGGGAGCTGGATCGCAAATCGGCGCTGAAAAGCGCCGATTTGCGATCCTTCCCGGAGCTGGCCGACATCTTGGATGTCGGCCAAGCTTCCGGGAACTCCCCCAGAGGACTGGCGTCATCGTGCGCAGCACGATGACGCCAGTCCTAGCATTAACCCCTAACTGCCACGAAGTGTGGAGATAGGAGTTCCAATGAACTCCCTATCTCCCGATCCGTGGCAGTTAGGGGTTAAATTTTGATATCGTTGGATCGGCCAGAGCATGGCCGTTCCAACGATACCAAACATGAAAGTAAAAAAAAATGTAAAAAAATAAAAAAAATAAAAATAAAAATAAAAAAAATTAAAAAAAAAAAATTAAAAAAAAAAAATAAACACTTTTTTTTTTTTTTTTGTTTTGTTAATGCAGCAATATTGTTCCCATTTCAATTATAATGTGAACAATGATGCTGCATTAACGATTTTTGTATGCGGTGCGTTTGTTAAAAATGGTGTCATTTTCCCCAAAAAAAAATGTAACGAGACCCCATCTCTAATTTTTTTAACAAGCGCACCCCATACAAAATATAACCGCAATTGCTCGCATGTTAAAATGTGGAAAAAAAACACTTTACACGCTGTAAATTATTGAAAATACATATTTATTGCATTTGTTTATAATATACAAACATGACATAACGTATACATATAATAATGACATATTATGAATCTACCGAGTCTGACGGAAAGAACGATATATAATATGTCGATGTCATATACTAAAATAAGCCTTCAAAACAGGTTTAAACATGATGCGCAAAACAGGTAAAAAATGACCTCAGCACAGGGGCGGGAAAAGCCTCAGCAGCGAAAGGGTTAATCTGAACTTGTGGGGTGTAAAAAATGGAGATACAGGGGTCTAAAGGGCCCTCACTCAACTTGCAGCAGAGCTTGTGGTTTAGATGAACCAATGTGTAATAATGCACTGAGCCATCACCTCCTTATATGCTCCAGGCTTTCGAAAGATGAGGGTGAGTTAGTCCTGAGGAATTGTTTGCTTTATAACTAAAAGCACATAATGTCACTGCCTTAGAAAACAGAAACAAATATTTAGCATTTTATATTTTTAATTTTTTTTTATTTTTATTTCCCCCTTCCTCTCTCTGTCGCAACCAGGAGGGAGAAGCAGCAGAGAGGGTAATTTCCCCATCACTCAATCTGTCACAGAGGCAAGAGCTGCAGGACAAGGAGAGGGAAGAGAGTCCTCCACATTCAGCCTCATTGTCTTTGTAAGGAGAGGTCATGTGTGAGGACAGGAGAAGAGTCTCAGTGTGTGTGTGTTCAGTGGTGGGTCAATGAAGGGGTTAGAACTTAGAAGGTGTTTGTGGGTTTGTCAGGGTTCATTCACTAGAGTCACAGGGCAGATCTGCTGGGGGGACTGACTCCACATCGATATAACTCACGGTAATGTGCGGTGTGTTTGAGCGTATCACAGAGCTCCACAGCAATAAAACTCACCGTAATGTGTGCTGTGTATGAGCGTATTACAGAGCTTCATAGCAATAAAGCTCACAGTAATGTGGGGTGTGTATGAGCGTATCACAAAGCTCCACTGCAATACAACTAGCATTAATGTGCAGTGTGTATGAGTAAATAACACAGCTCCAAGGCAATAAAATTCACAGTATGTGCACTGGGTTGTAATGTATATAAGAGCTAATTATTTATAAATCTCAAGAGGGGTTATAATTAAGTGCTCATTTTTGCTGTTTTCACAACTGCGACAAATGCCAATGTTTTACAAAAGGGAAATTTGAGCTAAAGAAGGAGAAGATTCACCGATGAAGCTTATCCTGCTGTCCTTTTAATTTCTCTTATTGAAACATCATAGTTTGTCACAGCTGTGACAAACACTGGCAGTTACAGGGTTATTCAAAGAGAATCGAAAAGTCACCCCACTTTCGGTGACTTTTCGTTCTCTTCAATTCAGTGCAATTCAGTGCAATTTCGGCGACCCTGCAGTGTATTCAGCAAGCACCACAGGTGTTCATAGTACAGGGAAAAGCCGCCGCAAACCCGGCGATCAATCACCACAAAACCCGGCGAACACACACCGGAACCCGCAAAAACATCTGGATTAACCCCGCCGAACACGCCGGAGAAACCCAAGCAGCCACTGATCACAAAGGCAGAGCAGCCGCCGGAAAAACCTGACACCGCAGACGAATGGAGTGAAAAAAACAAAAAACGGTCTGCTTGAATGTTTGAAAAGTGAAACGTAGTTTGCAAAGAAACTACAGAACGAAAATGTCTGAAATTTACATACAAGATACAATGAATGATAATAAGAAGGGCTGTTACAGGAAAAAGAAAGAACGATTAAAAAAAACGAAAAATGCCTAAAAGATCCTAAAAAATCTATACATAAAGAGAATTTTTACTGCAGAATATTATGTTCTACGGTTTATTTGATATTGAATTAAAACAGGAATATTTTTAACATTGAAGCCTATGGGATTCGCCTGAATAAATCTGCCGCATGAAACCACCGAACAGCAGGGCAATTTGGCAACTTTTCACTGCTGGTTTTTGTTTTCTGAATAGACGAAGCATTGCTTCTCTATGGGGATTTCACTGCCCTCAAACAGGCAGCGAACAGGCACCGTATGTGCAGGCAATTCGCCAACATTTGGCGAACTGCCTGCTCTCTGGATAGCCGAATGGCTAGGAATGGTAACCTTACGCTGAATTTCAGTTTGGTTACCTTTCGGACACAATTCGGATCTCTTTGAATAACCCTGTTACTGACTAACCCAACCCCCTCCCCATGGCATTTCTAGTTATGTGTGATGGCTGTATGTCATGCATGTGACATGTGGTGAGCATAAAATACAAGGGTGAATTGTAAGCAAAGGGGCGTGGTCAGGCACCCCTCAAGCTTCAAACTTCACCACCTGCCACTGGTTTGCTGAACAAAAAATATCCAAGACCTCATCATATATGAGCAGCTAAAAATAGTTGATGTGGTCAAAGTTTGCAGTGTTTGCAACGAATCCAGGATTTCCAGAAAACTCTGGCATTTCTGGTTAGACCATAATGGGGAGGTGCAGTTAAATGCTGGTTCAGTTCTTGCTATCCTTAGCTGCAGAACTACTGCAATGGGGTGCGGGCTACTGCAGGATTAGGCAATACAACCGCAGAACTTGAGGCCTGACATACAAGAAGTCAACTTTCTTTGGGAGATCTTTGGGATCGGCAACAGATCACCACAATGCCAGGATGAGTATGGAGAATGAGAGGCACGTCCTTTACAGTACAGCGGTAAAATTTAGGAATTTCCCCACACATCCTGTGCGGCTAAATGGGTTACCTGAAACTCTACAATCAACATGAGCGTCTTCATTGCACCGTGCTAGCAGCAGAAAATTGACATGAGTAAGGTGTTATGTTGCACCGGGAAAAACAATTGCAAGGAAAGACTAACAAGCTTAAACTTGTTTATTTTAGAGAAACGGCGCCTTAGAGGGGATCTGATAACCTTATATAAATATATACGGGGCCATTATCAACCATTGTCTGATAACCTATTCATTAACAGAACTATACACAGGACACAGGGTCACCCATTTAGACTGGAAGAAAGAAACTTCAGCCTAAAGCATAGGAAGGGTTATTTTACGGTGAGAACAATAAAGCTGTGGAATTCTCTGCCTGTTGAGGTGGTTGGGTCAGAGATTGTACAGATTTCTAAAAAGCGACTGGATGACTACCTGCAGACACAGAATATTAAGGGTTATAATATTTAATATGTGGGTATTATTATTATTATTCTTTATTTATAAAGCGCCAGCATATTCTGCAGCGCTGTACAATAGGCACAGTATAGACAGGGTTACAATACAATACATTGAACAACATTTGACAAACAGTACAGGAGGAGATGAGGGCCCTATTCCCGTAGGAACTCACAATCTAGGAGGGTTGGGGTTGGAAACAGGAGGAGAGGACTGCAAGGTGAGAGTGATTGATGGTTGCGTTAGTGAGTTGGGTGGTAGGCTTTCCTAAATAGGAACGTTTTAAGGGAGCGTTTGAAGGAAGAGAAGTTAGGGGAAAGTCTGACAGTACGAGGGAGAGCGTTCCAGAGAGTGGGGGCTGCGCGTGAAATCCTGCAGTCTATCATGGGAAGAGGTGATGCGGGGAGAAGCTAGGCGCAGGTCACTGTTTGACCTTAGGGAGCGGGCTGGGGTGTATTTGGTGATTAGTGAGGACAGGTAGTGGGGAGCTGAGTCAGTGAGGGTTTTGTAGGTAAGGATAAGGATTTGAACTTAATTCTGCAGTGGATGGGGAGCCAGTGAAGGGATTCGCAGAGGGGAGTGGCAGAGACAGAGCGGCGGGTGAGGTAAATTAGCCTGGCGGAGGCGTTCAGGATGGATTGTAGGGGGGGAGAGGCGGGACAGAGGGAGGCCAGATAAGAGATTATTGCAATAGTCGAGTTGGGAGATTGCCAGGGCGTGTATGAGTTGTTTTGTGGTGACAGCGGTAAGAAATGGCCGAATTCTGGAAATATTACGCACTTGGTATCGGCAGGAGGAGGAAAGGAACTTGATGTGGGGGATGAAGGAAAGAGCAGAGTCAAGTGTAACTCCAAGACAGCGAACTTGGTTTGATGGGGAGATGGTGATACTCTCCACCGTGATAGAGAAGTCAGGGTAAAAGCTGCTTCATCCAAGGAGAAATCTGACGCCATTCTGGGGTCAAGAAGGAATTTTTTTCCAGTGTGTTGCATATTGGCAAGCATTTCAGACTGGGTTTTTTTGCCTTCTTTTGGATCAACAGCAGTAGGTGATGTGAGAGAGGCTGAACCCGATGGACGCATGTCTTTTTTTAGCCTATGTAACTATGTAAGTGATTAATTTTTTGATGTCAAATATGACTTTTTTCTTAGCATCTAAATGTTATCATCATCTTTAATTTGACTTTTCAATTGCATTATTTCTATTCACAGCCAATAACTGGTGACTTTAATAAAGGATACTGGGGTTAAAAGTGCATTGATGATGCATTGGGTGCATTTGTTACAAATTGCATTGGAAAATGATGATGTTCATTGAAGGTAGACATGTGCATTCGTTTTAGTACTAAAACGATTTCGTCCGAATTTTGGGATAATTTAGTTTTCGTTTGACTCAAGAAATACGAAACTGCTTGGTCCAAGAAACGAAAGAAACTAAAAGGAAACTGCATTACATTTTAGTTTCAGTTCTTTTTGTAATATTACATTGAGTGAGGGATGCAGGTGCAGGTGGATGTTACATACATTATACAGAGAGGGGTATTGATTAATGCAGGCGGATGTTCTATACATTATACAGAGAGGAGCATTTTCAAAAAAAAATTAAATTTGAGCCCTTTAAATCCAGTGGCTGTGAGTGCTGAGATCGGCTGCTTGTTAAAGTATCTCTCAGTGCAGTGTATCAGGCTCAGCTGTTACAGTAACTGCTGCTCATCACAGCTCAGAGTTTCAGTAAAATAAGGAAATAATATTTTTATATATAAGAGGTTAGAACAATATTATTTACTAGTTTTACTGAAACTCTGAGCGCTGTGATGAGCAGCAGTCATTTACTGTAACAGCTTTGCCTGACACATTGTGCTGAGAGCAGGAGATACTGTAATAAGCAGCGATCTCAGCCCTCTGAGGAGCCACCACTCCAATATTAATTGTATCCACTGGTTTTCGGATGAATGACATTTTTTTCATACTAAAGAACTGAAAACGAATTTCTTTAGCAACTAAATAAATTGCGTTTTAGGACGAATCCATTTGTCCAAAAATGAAATTTTGTGCTGTGCACATGTCTAATTAAAGGTATGACTTTCTAGTTGGGATGCATAAATTGGAAATAAGAACAAGTAATCTGTCTGGGGAGCTTGGTTATTATTATTCTTTATTTATATAGCGCCACAAATTCTGCAGCGCTTTACAAGATCAGTGTATAAGGAGTTGATACATTAGAATACTGCATATGGATTACCTGATTCAGGGGGACCCTGTTCCCAAGGGAACTTACAGTCTATAAGAAGTACAAGAATTTTGGCTAAAACAGGAAAGTTGGCAATGCCTGATAATATAAACATAGCAAACTCTTGGTATAAAGCAAGTCCAAAGGAATACATTCTGAACATTATCTTGATTGACAATTTGAAGCAGGAAACAACACTTCAAAATAAATATGCTCATTTTGTAACATTTTATTTTTAAAGATTATATACCAATGAAGTGCTAACACAGCATATTTTATATTTCTAGTTGACACGGTGTATCACTCTGTCAACGATGTGTAGATGTACATTTCCCAGTGGTTTGTAGCTCTGACAAAGATGGGTCTTGTATGTACAACAAAACATGTATATTTTCCATCATGTTATGGGTAATTAACTTAGTCAACATACACACTAATGATATTAATAATTGAATTTCACAGTGATAGCATTTCGTTAAAAAACATGAGTTGTGGGTTCTAGTGTACGCTGATAAATTGTCGTTGTAAAAGCAGCATATTATATGAAAAACAAATTAAGTTCATTCAGTGTCTTTCAATTTAATCTAACCCTTGCCTCAAACTGATACATGCTAAAACCCCTTAAAAATAAATACACAATGAAGAACAAGAGTGTATACCCAGTATTGTCACTGCCTTACTCTGACTCCAAAAGTATTGTGTATTGCTCAAGTAATCCTGTTCTAGTTTTCTTCCTCTCCAGGTAGCATTAGAAAAGAACCGCTGCTGCACATAGATTTTGTGGTATCTATCCTTATTTCTAATAATTATATTCCTATTTTTTATTTCTGCTTTAGGGAAAAAAAAACTATCAAATGAATGTACACTTTAGGCACCATGACAACTTCAGCCTATTAAAATGATCATACTGCAAGGATCCTAAAATCCTATTTATACGAACTAGCATTTGCAAAATTGACAATACACTTTCAGTAGTCTGGACCTGGTACCAACCTACACTTGCTATCTGATTTCAACCAATAAGGATCTAGATGGCAATGCAGACAGTTCCTAATGAAATCATGAATGGAGTGGCATGAATTTCACAATATTCATAACATCTGCTGCTACCATGGGGGAACATTGTACCATGTTGCTGTCATTGTCTGACAAACCTATATATAGTTCGATCAAGCAAATATAAATAGAAAGTGGCAAAAAAAAACACATAAACCATTAAATACAGGTGCCCAGTGGCGTAGCGTGGGTTGTTAGCGCCCGGGGCCAGCCAAAAATTGTGCGCCCCCCCCCAACCTGTGGACACGTTATCGATATTGCCCCAGCTCACACATGGATATTGCCCCAGCTCACACATGGATATTGCCCCAGCTCATGAATTTGCCCCAGCTCACACATGGATATTGCCCCAGCTCATGAATTTGCCCCAGCTCACACATGGATATTGCCCCAGCTCATGGATTTGCCCCAGCTCACACATGGATTTGCCCCAGCTCATGGATTTGCCCCAGCTCACACATGGATATTGCCCCAGCTCATGGATTTGCCCCCAGCTCATGGATTTGCCCCAGCTCATGGATTTGCCCCCAGCTCATGGATTTGACCCATCTTACACATGGATTTGCCCCCAGCTTACACATGGATTTGCCCCCAGCTCATGGACATGCCCCAGCTCATGGATTTGCCCCCAGCCACTCATGGATTTGCCCCCAAGCTCATGGATTTGCCCCAGCTCACTCATGGATTTGCGCCCCAGCTCACTCAGATTTGCCCCCAGCTCACTCATGGATTTGCCCCAGCTCACTCATGGATTTGCCCCAGCTCATGGATTTGCCCCAGCTCATGGATTGCCCCCAGCTCATGGATTTGCCCCAGCTCACTCATGGATTTGCCCCAGCTCATGGATTTGCCCCAGCTCACTCATGGATTTGCCCCAGCTCATGGATTTGCCCCCAGCTCATGGTTGCCCCAGCTCACTCATGGATTTGCCCCAGCTCACTCATGGATTTGCCCCCAGCTCACTCATGGATTTGCCCCCAGCTCACTCATGGATTTGCCCCCAGCTCACTCATGGATTTGCCCCCAGCTCATGGATTTGCCCCCAGCTCATGGATTTGCCCCAGCTCACTCATGGATTTGCCCCAGCTCACTCATGGATTTGCCCCCAGCTCACTCATGGATTTGCCCCAGCTCACTCATGGATTTGCCCCAGCTCACTCATGGATTTGCCCCCAGCTCACTCATGGATTTGCCCCAGCTCATGGATTTGCCCCCAGCTCACACATGGATTTGCCCCCAGGTCATGAATTTGCCCCCAGGTCACACATGGATTTGCCCCCAGGTCATGGATTTGCCCCAGCTCTCACCTGGATTGTTGCCCCAGCTCGGCAGGGGGTTGAGGGACCCAGATGCCGGGCAGCGCGGGAGCACCTGCCCGGTCTTGAACAGTCCGTCCTGTGAAGTGGATGCGGCTGTGTGCGTGCGCAGCCGGTCATGCGGTCCGGCCAGTCAGGTGGTACAGAGACTCAGTACCACCTGATTAGCCGGACCACCGTGACGGCTGCGCACGCACACAGCCGCATCCACTTCACAGGACGAAACTGTTCAAGACCCGCGCTGCCCGGCATCTGGGTCCCTCGACCCCCGGGCCAGTTTTAGGGGCGCGAATGCGCCCCTAACAAAACTGCGCCCGAGGCCACGGCCCCCCCAGCCCCCCCCACGCTACGCCACTGCAGGTGCCTCTATGTATCTGGAAGGCCAACACCCATTATACCTATCCAAACAAAAAGATGTTATGAGCACTCCAGACTTTGCATTCATGGCAGATTTATTGGGCTTGCACCAAACGGCAGAACGTTTTGGCTGGACGAGTCTTTATTAAGTCTAACCATTTTGTCTGGCTGTTGACTAGGGATGAGCTGTTCGGTTCGATCTGTTCGGAGTTCGCATCGAACATCGGCCGTTCGACAGTTCGCGAACTTAAAATTTTTTGGGACGTTCGCCAAAAGTTCGAAAAAAAAATAATTTGAAAAAAGTATAAAAAAATAAAAAATCTAGAAAGAAAGAGACTCTTTACTGCAGAATATTATAAGCAACGGTTTATTAGATTTTGAATTAAAACGGGAATATTTTTAACATTGAAGCCTATGGGATAAAACATTCTTGTTACTAAAACATCAGGCAGACACGGCCCTCTAATCAGGCACTGTAGAGGGCAGCCTGCTGGGGCCTTCCAAGGATCCCCTTGAGGAGCATGCAGCCACCGGATGACAGAGCTGCGACTGTGTGGGCTAGCCGCCCAGGTGCATGTGGCAGAGACAGGCAGCGCAGGGAGGGAGCCACTGAACCTGTGGCCACGGCAGACCCCCCCACAACCAGGATTCAGGGAGCCCCCCCTGACCACCAGGCTAAGGTAAGGCGACACATTTCTAAAAAAAATTAATCCGAGGACATTGGTTTTAAATGTCCCCGGGACATAAATAAAACTTTTTTTTTCTTTCTCTTACCTGGCTGAATGTATTTAATTATATATATTTTAGATACATTCAGCCAGGTAGGAAGGGGGGTGGCATGATGGGCTGCGCGGGGGTCCTCATGGCAGTGTTTTTTTTTTTGCTGTGTGTATTTTTTAAGCAAATTATAGGGGAAGGTAGTAGGCAGTGTGGCAAGGGTCCTCCGTCAACCACGTCTTCTAGGGCAGTAATTGTAGCGAGACAGCAGGTCTTTTGTAAACAGTGAAGTTTATTCCTTTTTACCTTCAGAAAGGTGCACAGCAAACAGTGGCAGCTCAGCAACACAGCAATTCACAGCAACACAGCGATTCTGTGAGTTAGCAATTCAGCAGATACAGCGATACGGCAGTTCACTCTGGTGGGTGCTCGCCCACCCTTTTCTCTCTCTCTCCCTGCGGTATCAGCTTCCTTTTGTTTCTTTTTTAAACCCTTACTGGTGGACCACACCTACAGTCCTAGCTGACCCTGCTAATACCTGGTCTGGAAGTGATCCAGGTTGTTGGGATAGTGGCCCGCCCTTCACTCCACTATCCCAACCCCAGGGACCCATAACACACTTTCCTGGGAGCTAGGTTGCTCCAAAAACAAACAGTTTCCCTGGGGTTCTTTTAAATGCAGTGTACCAGGCCTGGTCTCAGGTATCTCCCATTCAATACCAAGCCCTGCTTCCTATCACACACCCTCCCCCTCAGCTCAGAACCATCGGGAGGAGCGACCACAGACAGCAACGCATGTACTCGAGACAGCCCATCAACGTTACCCTGTAGCAGGCCAGCCCTGTGCTCCACAGTAAAGCTGAAAGGCTGCAGGCTGAGGAACCACCTAGTGACTCTCGCATTCGTCTCCCTGTTCTGACTCATCCATGTGAGGGGAGCATGGTCAGTGACCAGCCTGAACCTCCTCCCCAACAGGTAGTACTTCAGGGTCTCCAAAGCCCACTTAATGGCAAGGCACTCCTTCTCCACGACAGAATAGTTCTTTTCCCTCGGCAACAGCTTTCTGCTGAGGAAAAGAACAGGGTGCTCCTCACCCTGATATTCCTGGGAGAGGACCGCCCCCAATCCAGCCTCGGAGGCATCAGTCTGCACCACGAAATCCTTAGTAAAATCAGGGGACACCAAGACGGGATAGGCACATAGGGCCTCCTTCAAACCAGCAAAAGCAATTTCCGTCTCAGGAGACCATTTCACCATTACGGGGGCTCTCGCTTTCGTGAGATCTGTCAGGGGCGCGGCTATCGCAGCAAAGTTCGGTATGAACCTCCTGTAGTAGCCGGTCAACCCAAGAAATGCCCTCACCTGTTTTTTCGTCAATGGCTGCGGCCAGTTTTGTATGGCCTCAACCTTAGTGGTTTGAGGCTTGACCAATCCCTTACCGATGGTATAGCCCAAGTACTTCGCTTCCTCCAGACCAATGGTACTTTTTGCAGGGTTGGCCACCAGGCCAGCAGCCCGCACAGCATCAAGTACCCTCTGAACTTTCGGAAGGTGGGTTTCCCAATCCGTACTAAAAACTACCACATCATCTAAGTATGCAGCAGCGTAGCGGGCATGGGGTCTCAGAATCTTATCCATCAGCCTCTGAAACGTGGCTGGGGCCCCGTGCAAACCGAATGGCAACACCGTATATTGAAACAAGCCCTGGGGGGTTGAAAAGGCGGTTTTTTCCTTTGCTTGCTCAGTGAGTGGCACCTGCCAATATCCCTTCGTCAAGTCAATGGTTGTGAGATAACGCGCTTTCCCCAGCCTCTCAATCAGCTCATCAACCCTAGGCATCGGATAGGTGTCAAATTTAGAAATACTGTTTAACTTACGGAAATCATTACAAAACCTTATTGACCCATCCGGTTTGGGGACAAGCACAATGGGACTGTTCCACTCACTATGAGACTCCTCTATCACCCCTAGTTTTAGCATTTTTTCCACCTCTCTCTCTATAGCTTGTCTACGGGCCTCCGGAACCCTATAGGGTTTCAGACAGGCTTTCTTCCCTGGCTCGGTTATAATATCGTGTGTCATTATTTTGGTCCTCCCTGGTATCGCCGAGAACACCTCCCGGTTCCTTCTGAGAAACTCGTTAACTTCTGCCTTCTGATGCACCGAGAGGGTGTCAGAAAGGTTTACCTCAGGCTTAGTGAGAGGGAGGTCTGAAGGCCTCATGGCCACTAAGACCTCTCTATCCTTCCACGGTTTTAACAGGTTTAAATGATAAATCTGCTCAGGCTTTCTCCTTCCAGGTTGGCTCACTTTATAAGTAACATCACCCACTTTGTCAATTATTTCATAGGGGCCCTGCCAGGTAGCCAAAAATTTATTTTCTACAGTGGGGACCAGGACCAATACCCTATCACCAGGTTGAAATACTCTGAGCCGGGCATTCTTATTGTAACTGTACCTTTGGGCTTCTTGGGCCTTTCTCATATGTTCTCTAACCAGGGGTATGACCGCTTCCATGCGCTCCTGCATCTGAGATATATGTTCAATGACACTGCGGTAGGGTGTCGTCTCCTGTTCCCAGGTCTCTTTAACAACATCCAGCAGACCTCTGGGATGTCGGCCATATAATAACTCGAACGGGGAGAAGCCGTAGAGGCCTGGGGAACCTCGCGGATAGAGAACATTAAATAGGGTAGTAAAAGGTCCCAATTCCTGCCATCTCTATCAATGACCTTTCTCAGCATACTCTTAAGGGTCTTGTTAAACCGCTCCACTAACCCATCAGTTTGCGGGTGATATACCGAGGTCCTTAGTTGTTTAATGCCCATTAACTTACATAATTCCCTCATAACTCTGGACATAAATGGGGTCCCCTGGTCTGTTAGTATCTCTTTTGGTATCCCCACCCTGCTAAACATCAGCACGAGCTCTTTGGCTATTGACTTGGCAGAGCTATTACGCAGGGGCATCGCTTCCGGGTATCGTGTCGCGTAATCAAGAACGACCAGTATATACTGGTGCCCCTAGCAGATTTAACCAGGGGACCTACCAAGTCCATAGCAATTCGCTCAAACGGGATGTCAAGGATAGGCAAGGGTACCAATGGACCCCGGAAACCTGGAGTCGGAGCAGTAAGTTGGCATTTAGGGCAGGAGGTACAAAAATTCTTTATGGCAGCAAGTACTCCCGGCCAATAGAATCTCCTGAGGACCCTCTCCTTTGTTTTATCCACTCCCAAGTGTCCCCCCAGTACATGGTTATGTGCAAGGCTTAAGACAGTGTTCCTAAAATTCTGTGGTACCAATAATTGCTTAATAAAGTCAGTACCTCTCTTTTCTACGCGATAGAGCAGTTTGCTAGCCACTTCAAAATGGGGATAAGGCAATATCTTCCCGGCCTGGGTCATAATCCCATCCATAACTTGAACGTTATTCCTGGCTTCCAACAGGGTTGGGTCCTCCCATTGGGCTCTTTTAAAGTTACCAGGGCCACCCGCCAGTTCTAATAACTCTTCCGCCTGACCAACATTGATTCCTGGCTCATTACTTTGAGATGTTTGATTGCCTACTAATACCGGATAGGACCACATGTCATGTGCTTTCCAGTGACTCCATCTTCCAGATCAGCATCAGAAAAAGGAAAAACATAAACCTCCTCTACTGGCCTCAGTTCAGGGGCTTTCCATAGTTCCAGGAAATAAGGAAAGTCTCTCCCTATGACAACTTCATGGGCCAGGTTAGGTACCACCCCCACACGATACTTCACATTCCCACACTGGGTTTCAATATCCACTTCAGCTGTGGGGTACTCCCGTTTATCACCATGCACACAGACAATCCCCAATTTCTCCATATGATTGAACACAACCCCAGGTACTATGGATTTAGTCACCAGGGTGACCATACTACCGGAGTCTAGCAAGGCTCTACGCAATCTGCCATTAACCTTTACAGTACAAAAGTGGGGATCATAGTCATTACCAGCGTGGTCATAGCCAGACAACAATGAATGTGCATCATTACAGTCCATAGGCTCATCGTTCACGCAGTCTCTGGCTATATGGCCCACCCTATTGCATTTAAAGCACCTATTCATCTGGTTATACTGAGGTGCTCTCTGCACCCTGGGAGAAATGTCTCTGCTGTTTTCTGCGTATCCAGGTTCCTCTACACCTCGCACCCTCGGTACAGTCTTACCAGTGCGTGTGGCATTCTGGGTTTTAGGGTTGCGGGCTTGGGTCGCTGACGGCGGATGCAGAACTTCTCCAGAAGCTATAAACCTTTCCACCAACGCAATCAACTGGTCGGCGGTTTGGGGGTCACCTTGGTTTACCCAGCGTCGCAGAGGGGTTGGCAATCCACGCTGAAAGCGATCCATGACCAGGTTTTCTACTATCTTCGTAGCAGAGTTGACCTCCGGTTGTAGCCACTTCCTGGCAAGATGTATTAGGTCAAACATCTGGGACCGTGCAGCTTGGTTAGGAGAGTACGCCCAGGAATGAAATCTTTGTGCCCGTACTGCTGTGGTCACCCCCAGACGCGCCATGATCTCAGCTTTAAGCTCCACATAGTCACTGGCCTGTGCTGGCTCTAAGTCATAGTAGGCCTTTTGAGGTTCTCCACTCAGAAAAGGGGCAAGTATACTCGCCCACTCAGCCGCCGGCCACCCTTCTCTCGATGCAGTACGCTCAAAGGCCAACAGGTACGCCTCCACATCATCCGCTGTAGACATTTTTTGTAGATAATGGCTGGCCCGGATTACCTTAGGGCCTTGGTGGCCGCCTGTCGGATCAGACTCCAGCTTGTCTGACACGGCCCGAATCTCTTTGTGCAGAGCATGCGTGGCAGACAACTGTTCCTCACGGACCTTGCCAATGGCCTCCATTTGAGCCATCAAGATTTGCTGTACCAGAGTCTCTGTAGTTTCTTTCTGAGCTTTGGCCATAGCCATAGCATTCTCTGCCTGGGCTAATATCAGCTGCTGCAGGGTTTCCCGGGTCTCGGTAGTCCTCCTATTCGCTTCCTGCTGAGCAGCGGTAGATTGGACCAGAGCTTTCACAACGTCCTCCATGCTGTTTGTGGTTTATACTGCCCTCAGACTAGTGCGGTTGGTCCTCACACAGGGCACCATGTGTGGCAAGGGTCCTCCGTCAACCACGTCTTCTAGGGCAGTAATTGTAGCGAGACAGCAGGTCTTTTGTAAACAGTGAAGTTTATTCCTTTTTACCTTCAGAAAGGTGCACAGCAAACAGTGGCAGCTCAGCAACACAGCAATTCACAGCAACACAGCGATTCTGTGAGTTAGCAATTCAGCAGATACAGCGATACGGCAGTTCACTCTGGTGGGTGCTCGCCCACCCTTTTCTCTCTCTCTCCCTGCGGTATCAGCTTCCTTTTGTTTCTTTTTTAAACCCTTACTGGTGGACCACACCTACAGTCCTAGCTGACCCTGCTAATACCTGGTCTGGAAGTGATCCAGGTTGTTGGGATAGTGGCCCGCCCTTCACTCCACTATCCAACCCCAGGGACCCATAACACACTTTCCTGGGAGCTAGGTTGCTCCAAAAACAAACAGTTTCCCTGGGGTTCTTTTAAATGCAGTGTACCAGGCCTGGTCTCAGGTATCTCCCATTCAATACCAAGCCCTGCTTCCTATCACAGCAGGTATGATATATATTTTATCTACTACTATATATAATCTATGTCTCTTATAAATATTACATCCAGATTGTAATTACACACACATTTTGGAAACTATATTGCCCCCCCATTTGGCTGATCCCTCCAGAACGAAATGTTGAACCCGAAGAGCAGAGAATATATTTATATTCTCTGCTGTCTGGGTTCAACATATTCTTCTGGAGGGATCAGCCAAATGGGGGGCGCAATTTAGTTGAGATTGTCCAACATGCCTTCCCCCCATGTGCGTAGTGTGATATATATGGTCTGAGGTCTGTGGGTGGGTGAATATATATTATATACATCTGCGTGTTGATATATAGATATATATAGGTCTGCGCGTGTTATATATACGTATATGTCTGTGTGTGGTATCAATGCATCCCTACTCTATACACAACGCTCCTGTCCCTATAATATTATGATAAGGGGCTACCTTTTTTATATTTTTATACTATTCCTATTAAATTAACAGTAATTTTTGATATATTTTATTCAGTAGAAACCTTTTTTGCCTATATAACATGTGCTTTGTGAAAATAAAATGGTTTTGTTTGTACATTTTAATTTAGTTAGTGGATTCCTGTCCAGTGCGGTGAGAAGCAAACGTAATGCAGTGTAGACACGCTGCGAGGTGGAGCGGAGTGAAGTCAAGCCTGCAAAATGTTTGCTGCTCTTCGCTTCGCTACGCTGTGCATCGCTACACGCTCAGTGTGTCTCAGTCTTTATTCCCGCATCACTAGCTTACCGAATCAGTTTGTATACTTGTTACTGACACTGTTTGTTCTGAGGACCCGATCTGTTGCCGACTTTGCCTGCCATTTGACTATTCTCTCTGTGTATTCCCTGTCTGTTCTGTTTGCTTCCTGTTGCTACTGGTGTGCGCCGATTCTCACCATATACAGTAGCGCAGTACAAGTGCCTAAACATTGCTGACCCGGTTTTGTTATAGCTGCTGATGGCATCTGGCTGTCCAGGTGTGTTGTTTTGTTCTTCCTGGTTCACCTCTCAGTTACTCCAACACCGGTCAGGACAACCTCATTCATCCTGTTCCACCTTTACTGGTATCAGCCCTCCCTGCATATTGGGCTCAGGCACCCCTGCTCCTACGCTGCCACCCCTGTGGCATAACCTGACAACATCCTACATCAAAGCCTTAGAATCACTGTTACCTTTGAAATTGTAAGCTTCTCTTGGAGCACTCATGCATTCATGCTCTAATCGTTTGCTTCTCTTGATTATTTAAATATAAATGAGCACTGAACCTGCTCAAACACCTATACAAGCAATGAAGTTCTTACAGTTTATAAAAGAATGCCCATAGATACACATGCTTTTAAATGACACACACATACATTCACAAAAATAGCAACATTGCACATGTATATCTGCAATACCCCTGGTTTAGTGAACAGAGTTCAAATTATCTTATCAGTGAACCGTATCTGTATATGGTTTTAATTACATAAAATAATATGTAGTATTCAGTTCAGCAGATGAGTTTGTCTTCATTCAGTTTTCTTTACAAGAATAACATATAGAAGATGAATAAAACCCTCTCTTTGCATTCTCTTTATAAATGAGATATGAAAGCACTCTTCCACGATGATCCACACCCAGTTTTGCACATGGGATATTTGGTATACAGGATCTGAACGGGAAAATATTTAATAGAATTTTCATTTCTTAAGTGATCTCTCTCTCTTTCTCTCTCTCTCCATCTACTTGAAAAGCCCTTATTGAAAGAAATAAAAATCAATGTTCGTTTTCAGATTATTTTTAGTTTGTTCTGTACCACTGTCCTATTCTTTGATGTGTCAAGATCCTTCAAATTTTATGATATTTTTTGTTATTGTGACCCTGACATATGTGGAATTGATGATGCATTTAATTGCTGTTGATTTATTATGCCCTGGCATACACTTTCCTTGATGATGTTTTCTGTGTTTTCCTTTACCATTTCAATTTGGCTTATTAACATATCTGTGCAAAATAAGAATTAAGAAACACATACTCAATTAAAAATTGTATATAAAAGAAAGTCAATACCCAGTTTTGTTACATGATGAATTATATTGTGTTATTTCTTCAAATGACAGCTTACAATTGAGTTTTTCCATACTACAGATAAACAAAAGCCTTTGATGTTTGATAACCTCGCATACAAATTTATTGCTAAGTATTAATTTTCAGTGGGCTGAGCTATGTCATTTGTTAATAGTTTTTGGCTTGTAGTTGGGAAATTTCTCAAAAATTAACATGGACTCCTTTTATTTTCTACTGTTATCATTAGGAGTTACGAAAACTCCCCAAAATGCATATCCACCTCTCAAGTGATCTGTAGAACCTTTAGCAAATACAATAGCACTTTATAAATATCCAGAACTGCCAAGGAATTTCTTACTTTGTTAATTATACCCTGTCAGATATCTTTTGAAAATTGCGTGAAGTCACTAAAATAATATAGCCAAAACATTTAGACACCTTCCATAGGGAATACCCTGGGGGGGGGGTTCCATTTCTGATGCAATCTTGCCCGTGCGTGATGACATCAGCAGGAAGATGGAGGTTCCATTGCGGGAGAAGTCTGCTGTCGTCGCTGAGCCACAGAACCACAACGACATGTTGAGCACATCCTCCTCAACCTATCGGTAAAGTGAGAGACATGCCCAGCATGTAAACTGCAATGAAGGGGTTAATAAAGGGGTTAATAATGTACAACTATCAGGGTAATTCAAAGAGATTCGAAAGGTCACCGCATGTTCGGTGACTTTTCGTTCTCTTCAATTCGGTTCGTTTTGCCAATCCCATTTCGGTGACCCTGCGGTGTATTCAGCAAGCACCACAGGGCCCCGAATTGCAGGGAAAGGCTGCCTCAAACCTGACGAAAACTAATCGCAAAACCCAGCGAATGCACGCCGAAAACCGGCAAAAACATCTGGATTAACCCCGCCGAAAACCACGGAAAAACCCGAGCAGGAGCCGATTACAAGCAGCGAAGCCGCCGGAAAAAGCCTACACCGCAGACAAATGCAGTGAATAAATTAGCAAAACAGTTTGCTTGAATGTTTGAAAAGTGAAACGCTGTTTGCAAAGAAACTACTAAGCGAAAATGTCTGAAATTTACATATGAGGTCCAATGAATGATAATAAAAAGGCTGTTACAGAAAAAATAAGTAAACTTAACCCTTTCGCTGAGCGCGTCCTCCCTTTGCGGCCAGCGATCGGCCGGATTCCTTCGGACCTCTCTCCCTCCCGATTGCCGAGGTGCAGAGGGTTAATCCAGGCACCGTTTGGAAGGGCACAGCCTGCCCTTCCTAACGGTACCAGGCATTAACCCCATGGGGGCCGGATCACGAATCGGCACCGAAAAGCGCCGGTACGTGATCCTTTCCCGGAGCTGGCCGACATCTTGGATGTCGGCCAAGCTTCGGGAATGCCCCCTGAGGACTGGCGTCATCGTGCATAGCACGATGACGCCAGTCCTGGAGTTAACCCCTAACTGCCACCAATGGTGGAGATAGACCGGGTTATCCAAAGAGATCCGAATTGCTTGAGAAAGGTAACCGAACGCTGAAAATCAGCGTTCGGTTACCTTTCCTGGCCATTCGGCTATCCAGAGAGCAGGCAATTCGCCAAATCCTGGCGAATTGCCTGAACATACGGTGCCTGTTCGGTGCCTGTTTGAGGGCAGTGAAATCCCATGAAAAAGCACTGCTTCGGCTATTCAGAGAACACAAACCAGCAGTGAAAGGTTCCCGAAATGCTCTGCCATTCGGTGGTTTAATTCGGCAAATTTATTCAGGAGAATCCCATAGACTTCAATATTAAAAATATTCCGTTTTAATTCAATATCTAATAAACCGTTCATTATAAAATTCTGCAGCAAAAAGTCTCTTTATTTATTAGATTTTTTTAGGATACTTTAAGCATTTTTCTTTTTTTTTTTTTTTTTTTTTAAAAGTCCGATTTTGTTTTTGATTTTTTTTCAGTTTACTTATTTTTTCTGTAACAGTCCTCTTTATTATCATTCCCTGGACCTCCTGTGAAAATTTCAGACATTTTCGCTCAGTAGTTTCTTTGCAAACAGCGTTTCATTTTCCCAGATTCATACAAATGGTTTTGCTAATTTATTCACCTCCCTCTGTCTGCGTCACAGCTGCTTCAGCTCTGTGTGATTCGGCTCCTGTTCGGCTCCTGCTCGGGTTTTTCAAAGGTTAATCCAGATGTTTTTGCTTGTTTTCTGCGTGCATTCGGTGGGTTTTGCGGTTAGTTTTCGTCAGGTTTGCGGCAGCTTTTCCCTGCAATTCGGGGACCCTGTGCTGTTTGCTGAATACACCGCAGGGTCACCGAAATGGGATCGGCAAAAGGAACCGAATTGAAGAGAACGAAAAGTCACCGAACGTGCGGTGACTTTTCGAATCTCTTTGGATAACCCTGAGGGTGTTCCAGTCAACCCCCTAACTCCTGATCCGTGGCAGCTAGGGTTAATGTTTGGTACTGTTGGATCGGCCAGAGCATGGCCGTTCCAACGATACCAAACATGACCATGAAAAAGGTTTTTTTTAAAAAAAAAATTTAAAATAAAAATAAAAAAATATTTAAAAAAAAATTATAAAGAAAATAAACAAGTTTTTTTCTTTTTTTTGGTTTGTTAATGCAGCAATATTGTTCCCATTTCAATTATAATGTGAACAATGATGCTGCACTAACGATTTTTGTATTCGGTGCGTTTGTTAAAATCGTGTAATTTTCCCCAAAAAAAATGTAACGAGACCCCATTTCTAATTTTTTTAACAAGCGCACCCCATACAAAATATAACCGCAATTGCTCGCATGTTAAAATGTGAAAAAACCCACTTTACACATTGTAAATTATTGAAAATTTATATTTTATTGCATTTTTTGTTATAATATACAGACAGGACATGACGTATACATGTAATAATGACATATTATGAATCTGCCAAGTCTGACGGAAAGAACGATATATAATATGTCTGGGTCATATAATAAAATAAGCCTTCAAAACACGTTTAAACAAGATGAGCGAAACAGGTAAAAATGAGCTCAGCACAGAGGCGTGAAACGCCTCAGCAGCGAAAGGGTTAAAAAAAAATCTGACTTTTTTTAAAAAAAATAAATAAATCCAGAAAAATGCTTAAAATATCCGAAAAAATCTATAAAGAGACTCTTTACTGCAGAATTTTATAATAAACGGTTTATTAGATATTGAATTAAAATGGGAGTATTTTTAATATTGAAGCCTATGGGATTCGCCTGAATAAATCTGCCGCATGAAACCACCGAATGGCAGGGCATTAGGGGAACCTTTCACTGCTGGTTTGTGTTCTCTGAATAGCCGAAGCAGTGCTTTTTCATGGGGATTTCACTGCCTCCGAACAGGCACTGAATGTGCAGGCAATTTTCCAGGATTTGGCAAATTGCCTGCTCTCTGGATAGCCGAATGGCCAAGAAAGGTAACCGAACACTGATTTTCAGCGTTCGGTTACCTTTCTCAAGCAATTCGGAACTCTTTGAATTACCCTGTATTTATAAGGATTCTAAATAGCTTAGTCCATTCACAACCAAGTTGTTTTCCCAAAAAACACTGCCAGAGCCCTGGGAATATATGGAAAATTAATTTGCAGTGGCCATACAGGGAAAATGAGCCTAAAATTCATGAAAGCAGATTTTCAAGCTATATGCACTATTCGATAGGTCAGTAGTGCCACCTGCTGACCAAAATGTCCAACTATCAGGTTATTAAGAGAGCGGTGAAAAGCAGGAGAATGACTGGAGAAAGGAAAATTCTAGGTCAAAATAGCCAAACCAGAAAAATTTGCCCATTTATCTCACTTTCCAAATCGGCTATTTTGACCTCGAATTTTCAATTCTCCAGTCATTCTTCTGCTTTTCACCTCTCTCTGAATAACCCTGTATATCTCCATAATACAACTCGGGCTCCATTTTCACTTGGGAGAAAAAAAGGATTATAAACTGTTCAAACTGTATTGGCACCTTGTGTGTCTTGTCAGATTTGCTAAAATGTTTGGGGGTACATTCTGTAGCCTATTTAAAGGTTAATTTATTTTGCAGCAAATAAAATATCTTTGATTTGCTCCAAAATTAGACCAAATGGAACATACTCAATATCACGGCACCAGAAGGTGCTTTGATTATTGAGTATACTCTGTAGTGAGGAGCTTCAAAGGGCCCAAGGATTGTAAAAACTAATATTTGTGTGCACAGAATTGCCTACCAAGACCTATAATACCTGCCTATCCATATTATTAATGGATTTGTTAGTTGTATCTCAGTATCTGTAGCTATCGAAAAAAAATAGAGAGATTGAGTGGGCTTGAGTAAAACACAATTCCTGCTCTCCAGGGTGAAAATGATTTGAAGAATGTCAAGTAGGCAAAGAAAACAAAACTATGGGCAGATTTTTCATTTACATGCTTGTGTGTTTGTTAAATAGTGAAAATCAATTCTGAAACACTACTCTCTGTAACCAAATCTCCCTCCATCTTTGTGCTCTCACCCTCCTTGGCACCCTTGCCGACACTATATAATGCCTCTCTGCCTGTTGGAGAAGTGTGGATACTGGCCTCCTGCCATGGGACTGTGGACCAATGTGGCAATGCCAAATCTAAAAGTCAATGGGCATAACTGGGCGCCTACGGGTTAAAATGTTAAATGTCTTGGTAAACTGATTGTACTGTAAATAATCTAATAAAGAACTATTTTCAGTACTGTCATTGTCTTAATTATTTGCCCTTAGATTGATCCAATGTGCAGTTGTTGATAATGTGCTAATCCCATATGTTTTAACTAATCAAGGTTTCTGTAACTCCTGAAAGAATTGACATCCCCATAATGTAGACAATTATTCTGTTGATTGTGTCATTTTACCCCCCCCCCCCCCGTTTCTCATATAAACTGATCTCCATTTCAAATTAAAGAATTCTTATTCCCTGCACTAAATCCCGTCTGGTGTTCGGGGAGAGATACTTAGAATTATACAGCACTCACTCAACTTCTAGTTGACGGTTGTGAGAGTAGGAAGCTGCTGCGGTGCGGATCTGCTTGACTGGAGAGAAGGGGACAGATGCTGTAACAGGTTCAGGTTGGGTCCTCAAGGCTGAGATCAATAAACCCCCAGTTGCTGTTACATTCTGGTGCCGAGCTGTGGGACTTCCCTTCTCAAAATTGCAACAGAGATACATGAGGAATTAAGCCCAGAAAACAAGTGATTGGCATGACAGCATAGAAAAATGGAGAGAAACCTCACTAGGAGAGTGAGAGAACGTCTTGAAAGGTATAGTCCGAATTCCAGCCTTGGCATTAGTACAGAGGTGATGGCAGAAGTCATCAAGTTACAGAGAGAGGAGATAAAACGTGCCCATGAAATCCGGATGATGGAGATAGAACATCAAATCTGGTCTTTGGAGCTTGAGCCGAGAGCAAAAAAACCTGTATCCTCATGGAGTGATGATGGCAGCAGGATTCTTCGGCTGCAGGAAGAGGACAATCAGAAGCAATATGGTGCCAAAATACAAATGGTACAAGGAGATCACTCTCGATGCCTCAGGGAATGTAAACACTCCTCTGGAGCTCCTACCCGAATGATCTGCAGAGAGGGATACCTAGGAGAAGAAGGAGAGGGAGCTGTGGTCTACAGCGACAGTTGCAAAGGAAGCATTTGCAGTGAGCACAGGTCAACTTTGTTCAAAGCAGCTAATGAAGGTTTCTGGAGATGCTGCAGTCCCTTAGGGATCCCAGCTGGAGTTCGAGGAACTGTTGACTGCTTTCCTCAGTATGAAAGGAAGGTGACTGGGCATGGTTTAGCTGGGTCAAGTAGCCTGCAGCAGATCAAGGTAAAGCAAGGGGCCCGATCCCAAAGCCTGTAATGTAAGGATCTGAGCAATGTGCTGAGCCCAATGTGCTGGTAATACCAAAGAAACTGAAAACAGGGTCACGGTGCTAGGGATTTATTAAATATATAAATATAGACAGAGTAAAAAAGTAGACACAAGTGGCAATGTGAGACAAATTAAATACCAGTGCTGAAACAAATAAATCACAACAGGGATAGGAAGACAAGTAAAGGGCCGACTGTAGAAATACAGGAAAAGGGCTAGACACAGTACTAATTCAAGAGTGGGTGTCTGTGGAGGCGCTTACTAGGTAACTGTGGTTCCTTAAAAAAGGGGGGGTGCTGCCTACAAGGGGTTGTACATGAATCTCAACCTAAATGTGCAAATAAATGTGTAGAAAAGGGTAAGGGTCCTAGTGGCGCAGTGGGTGCTTCCAAATATGGAGCAATCTAAATGAGTATTTCTAAATGCTGATATTATGGCTCAACTCTATTTATCAGGTGGTGATAGATAAAAGTACTCAAGTGAGTCAATGTTACACTAGTATTGTGCAAATAGCAATTCTGTGCAAATGAATAACCTTGTGCAAAATAAGCAACAACAATAGTGATAAATCCTTAAGTCATGCGTACAAATCTGCTCCTATAGCACAAAGTGTATAATATTATTATTATTATTCTTTATTTATAAAGCGCCAGCATATTCCGCAGCGCTGTACAATAAGCACAGTATAGACAGGGTTACAATACATTGAACAACATTTGACAAACAGTACAGGAGGAGATGAGGGCCCTATTCCCGTAGGAACTCACAATCTAGGAGGGTTGGGGTTGGAAACAGGAGGAGAGGACTGTAAGGTGAGAGTGATTGATGGTTGTGTCAGTGAGTTGGGTGGTAGGCTTCCCTAAATAGGAATGTTTTAAGGGAGCGTTTGAAGGAAGAGAAGTTAGGGGAAAGTCTGACAGTACGAGGGAGAGCGTTCCAGAGAGTGGGGGCTGCGCGTGAGAAATCCTGCAGATTTGTACGCATGACTTAAGGATGTTCAAGGTTGTTCATTTGCACAGAATTGCTATTTGCACAATACTAGTGTAACAACAGAATTGCTATTTGCACAATACTAGTGTAACATTGACTCACTGGAGTACTTTTATCTATCACCACCTGATAAATAGAGTTGAGCCATAATATCAGCATTTAGAAATACTCATTTAGATTGCTCCATATTTGGAAGTACCCACTGCGCCACTAGGACCCTTACCCTTTTCTACAGTACTAATTCAATATACAAAAGGGATAGGAGGAGATAGGTACACAGGGATCTCACAGGAGCACACTGAGGGCAAAAGGGGCATGTGCAACTTGTAGCAGAGAGTCTTTGAGCAGAACTGTAGCAGAGAGGTCTCTGAGCAGGAGCTGTAGCAGAGAGGTCTTTGAGCAGAACTGTAGCAGAGGGGTCTTGAGCAGAGTTTTATAGGTAGGAATTGGTATACACGATACAGACAAGGAATAGGCTTCTTGTTTCTCTGGGAGTCAGTAACAGACTGAGGAAAACAATGTTGAAGCCGGGATTATGGGAGCTCCACCCTTTCATTGTGAATCACAGGGCTGGTGATTAGAAGCACCTGTGAATGGTGCAGTGCTTTGACAAAATCCACGACCATGTATAACAGATGCTGCTTTATAATTTCACATTAGGGCAGCACCTGGTTGGGCCTTCCTATGGCTACGGCAGCGCAAATCCTTACAGAAACTTCCCGAAAGCAGGAGAAAGTCCAGCAAAGGGGCACTATCCCTGAGCCTTTCCAACAGCAAGAGAATTTCTAGCAAGCGGCCCTATTCCTAAACCTTCCCAACAGCCGATCCCAATCTCAGGAGAAGGTTTTGGAGTGACTTCTTTAGAATCTCAATTGGAAGTCCTGGGAAACTTTTCACTGTGTGAGTCCTCAATACTATAGAGAGAGGTACAGGAAAATTGCATTATCAATGAGACCATTGCTCAGAAGGTTGCAGTCCAGGATGAAGATTTGGTGCTGCAACGTCCCAGCAATGGTGTGAGGTGCCAGGAGACTGTATTGTTAACATGTCTCCCCCATCATGGATGGAAATCCAGTGAATCTGCACTACTGCTGTGTCTGTCCTGTAGAGGGTCACTGTTTCTCTCCAGGGGCAAATGGACAAACTGATGGAGACTTGGAGAGTACAATCTCTGGATCTATACAGCAGCAAATGAAGGTGCAAGGAGTTGTCCCTGACAGTGCATGAACCCAACGGCAGATCACTATCCAAGCAGAGATAGAAACATAGAAACATAGAAAAATGTCGGCAGATAAGAACCTTTCGGCCCATCTAGTCTGCCCAATTACATGGATACTTTACCTGGATTTATCTTTTGTTTAGGATAGCCTTATGCCTATCCCATGCTTGCTTAAATTCAATTACTGTTTTGGCCTCTACCACTTCTACTGGAAGGCTGTTCCATGTATCCACCACCCTCTCAGTAAAATAATGCTTTCTGATGTTACTTTTAAACCTTTGCCCCTCTAATCTAAGACTATGTCCTCTTGTTTTGCTACTTTGTTTCCGTTTAAATATACTCCCTTCCTCTACCTTGTGGATTCCCTTTACGTATTTAAATGTTTCTATCATATCTCCTCTGTCTCGTCTTTTTCCAAGCTGTACATGTTAAGATCATTAAGCCTTTCCTGGTGACTTTTCTCCTTCAAGCCGTACACCATTTTAGTAGCCCTTCTCTGAACTCTCTCTAAGATGTCTATATCCTTCTGGAGATACGGTCTCCAGTACTGCACACAGTACTCCAAGTGAGGTCTCACCAGTGCTCTGTACAGTGGCATGAGCACTTCCCTTTCCTACTGCTAATACCTCTCCCTACACAACCAAGCATTCTGCTAGCATTTCCTGCTGCTCTATTACATTGACTACTTACCCTTAGATCCTCTGAAATAATAACCCCTAAATCCCTTTCCTCAGATGTTGAGGTTAGGACTGTATCAAATATTCTATATTCAGCCCTTGGGTTTTTACGTCCCAGGTGCATTATCTTGCACTTATCCACATTAAAACTCAATTGCCACAGCTCCGACCATTTTTTTAGTTTACCTAAATCATTTGTCATTTGGCTGATCCCTCCAGGAACGTCAACCCTGTTGCAAATCTTTGTGTCATCAGCAAAAAGACATACTTTTCCATTAATACCTTCTGCAATATCACTAATAAAAATATTAAATAGAATGGGTCCAAGTACTGACCCCTGAGGTACCCCACTGGTAACAAGACCTTGCGCCGAATAAACTCCATTTACCACAACCCTCTGTTGCCTGTCACTCAGCCACTGCCTAATCCATTCAACAATATTGGAATCCAAGCTCAAAATTGCAATTTATTGATAAGCCTTCTATGCGGAACAGTATCAAAAGCCTTACTGAAATCTAAATAAGCAATGTCTACTGCACCACCTGTGTCTATTTTTTTGTTACCCAATCAAAAAAATCAATAAGATTAGTTTGGCATGATCTCCCTGAGGTAAACCAATGTTGTTTCTGATCCTGTAATCTATGTGTTTTTAAATGTTCAACAATCCTTTCCTTTAACATGGTTTCCATTAATTTCCCCACTACTGACGTAAAACTAACTGGCCTATAGTTCCCAGATTCCTCCCTACTACCCTTCTTGTGAATGGGCACAACATTTGCTAATTTCCAGTCTTCTGGGACGACTCCCGTTAGCAAGGATTGGTTAAATAAATCTGTTAACGGTTTTGCAATTACATCACTGAGCTCTTTTAATAATTTAGGGTGGATCCCATCAGGCCCCATTGACTTATTTGTCTTTACTTTAGACAGCTGCTGTAGAACCTCCTCCTCTGTAAACTGATATGTAATTGTCTCGTTAATGTTTCCTCCTAACTGAGGTCCCTTTCCTTCCTTTTCTTCTGCAAAGACTGAACAAAAATATTCATTGAGGCAGTCAGCGAGACTTTTATCCTCTTCTACATACCTTCCTTCCTTTGTTTTTAATCTAACTAATCCTTGTTTTACTTTTCTTTTCTCGTTTATGTATCTAAAAAATGTTTTGTCCCCCTTTTTTACTGACTGAGCTATTTTCTCTTCTGCGTGTGCTTTAAAAGCCCTTATAAATTGCTTTGCCTCTTTCTGCCTAATCTTATAGGTTTGCCTATCTTCTTCACTCTGAGTTGTTTTATAATTATTGAATGCTGTCTTTTTGTTCTTCACTATTTTGGCCACTTCTGCAGAGTACCACAGTGGTTTCTTCCCTTTTTTGTTTTTGCTAACAAGTCGAATGCAATTGCCTGTGGCCTTCAATAATGCTTCCTTTAAATAATCCCATTTATCCTGGACTCCCTTTAAACTCCTCCAGTCTGATAATGAATCCTTCACACAAAATCTCATTTTAGAAAAATCTGTTTTTTGAAAGTCTAAAACTTTTGTTTTTGTGTGGTGCGGCTCCATCCCTGTTCTTATATTAAACCATACTGACTGGTGATCACTAGATCCCAAATTTTCACCTACAACAACGTCCGATACCAAACCTCCGTTTGTGAGTATTAAATCCAATATGGCCTCTTTACGGGTCGGCTCCTCAACTACTTGTGGTAGAGATAATCCCAGTAGGGAGTTTAGAATATTTGTACTCCTGGTGCACCCAGCTGTTTTGGTTTTCCAGTTCACATCAGGAAGATTAAAGTCCCCCATGATAATAACTTCCCCTTCATTGCCATTTTGGCTATTTCCTCAAGCAGCAGATTATCTAGCTCTTCTACTTGTCCAGGGGGTCTATAGATCACACCTACACGAGCTACTGTATGATTGCCAAATTTAGCGTAACCCAAACTGACTCTATGTTCACCTCTCTCACTTTTATTTGGTTCGTTTTTATGTTGTTTTTCACATACAGGGCCACTCCTCCTCCTTTCCTACCTTCTCTGTCTTTTCTATATAAAGAGTACCCCGGTATTGTTATGTCCCAGTTATTTTTCTCACTGAACCATGTCTCAGTAACCGCAACTAAATCTACTTTTTCAGCTGCCATCATTGCCTCCAGTTCATTGATTTTATTGACTAAACTGCGAGCATTTATAGACACGACTCTGAGCTTTTCTGCGAAAAGAGGTTCCGGCACCACAATTCCTATTCTAACTTTGGGGCAGTCTTCGCGTCTTTCAAGTGGCCTGCTTCAGGAAAGGATGGAACTTTATTGCCACATAGTGACATTGAGATTTTGGTGGACAGAATTGTATGGCAGATCGTGCAGGATCAGTGAGAGGCTGAGTTCTTGTTAAGACTGGTAAATTGACTAACTCAGATACAGACCCGGCTGAGATCTGGTATCTGCTTAGTCAATGTTTGTCCTTAGATTGATCTGATGTACAGTTGTTGTTGATAATGTGTTAATTCCATCTGTTTGAACTAATCAAGGTTTCTGTATCCCCTTGAAGAATTCACATCCCCCTCATGTAGACAATGCATTCTGTTGATTGTTAATTTTTCACCCCCCCAGTTTCTCATATAAACTGATCTCCATTCCAAATTAAAGATCATTATTCTTCCTTGCACCATCAGGGTTATTCAGCGAACACCAAAAAATCACCGACATTTCACTTTCCCGTTCCCCGCACTTCACCTAGTCCGATTCGCCAACCCTTCGGTGAATTCAACATTCATCATAGGGTCCTCGAAGTGCAGCGAACACATCCAAAAAGTCGCCGCCAAATCGATTGGAAAACCTGCCAAAAACATCAGAGAAAACACAGAAAACTCACCAAATCGATTCGAAGACCAGATGAAAAACCACCAAATCGATCCGAAAACCCACCAAAAAGACACCAAATGCATCCAATGATCCGCTGCAAAACCACCGAATCGATCCATAAAAAAGCTATTGAGCTGCCGAACACAGCGCCGACCAGCTGACGGAAAAAGGTGTTTGCAATAAAACTACTTCAAAAAATGCCTGGAAATAATATATATGGTTGTGTGAATAGTAATAAAAAACTCTGTTACAGAAAAGAATTAATTAAAAAAAAATATCAGGAAAATTTTTTGATGAAAAAATGCCTAAAAAAATCCTAAAAAATGAATAAATGAAGAGACTTTTTGCTCGAAGTGGAAAGAATAAACGGTTGAATAAATATTTAAAAGTAACGGGGAATGTTTTTTGCATTAAAACCTATGGGATTCGCCTGATTAATCCTGTCTAATGAAACCACTGAAAATCAGGACATTTCACTTACATTTCTTTGCTGTTCAGTGTTCTCTGAATAGTCTAACCATTACTTCTCTTGGGAGGTCACTGCCGCTAAAGATCGCTGCATTTTGCTGTCAATTCGCCAATATTTGAATAGCCGAATGGCCACGAAATTGCATCATATGTGGAAATTCACTGTTCGGCTCTCTTTGAATAATCCTGTAAGTCTGGTGTTTGAGGTGAGATACCTAGAATTATACAACACTCCCTCAAGTTCTGACCGAAGGTTGTGAGAAAAGGTACTAAGCTGCTGTGTATCTGCTTAACTGGAGGGACGGGAAGGACGCTGTAACAAGTTTGTGTCTGTCCTCAAGCCGGAGACCAGAAAACCCCAGTTGCTGTTACACTCTGTAATAAATCTTTTGTTTTAAGATTGACATAAGCTACTCAAAAAGAGTGGGGAGAAGGAAACAAGTGGTTTCTGCAAACTGGATATACGTCAATTTGCATGCAAGAGTTCTAATCTGTTCTATGGTTGCTATGGAAATAAGTCTTGGTGAAATGTTGCATTGAAATAGACACGTTTATATATTTGTACATGTTCCTTGAAGAAAGAAGCCATTCAGCCTTCCTTTAATTATAGAAAACATCATTTTAATTCCTTAAATACATTCAAAACTTTTTAAAATAAAAAAATTCAAGGTATGCATCCTGTTTTTGTTCGCCTAGTGAGTCTTAGAACTTTATTCTGTATACAATTAAAAATATATACATTATAAATATTCTCTAACATTTAAATGCTTCTAGGGAATTTAAATGACACTCCTTGTTCACCTTTCAGTATAAAGTTATGTTCTCGATTTTTTTGACTTTGAGACCAGGCAATCATTTAAGCTGCTATCACTTAATTGTTTAGAACATGCCATATGTTTGTGACAAGAACCTCTTAAAATTTTCTAGCAGTGTTTCCCCTGACAGGTATCAAAGTAAAATTTTTGTAAGTAATGAGATCTATTGACTCCAGGGGGAGTGGAACAGAATGTGCTGAAGGACTTGAAACATGAGCAAGATTTGAGAAACTCATTATTTACACACCTCCCTGTAGAAGGAAAGTGTAAATTCAATCTAAAGAAACACTAACACCTTTCATTTTAGAGAGGATTTTTTTTATTATTATTACCTGACATTCTTTCATAATCTGAGGTGGAAATTAATGTTTTATTGGAAGGTTTAGCGATCCTTCGTAAAACTGCAGCTAGTCAAGTAGCAACTGCTTTAGAAAGAAGCACACCTTTTGAAATCATTGTGCTATAGTTGAGTGTCACCAGAAGTAATGTACACACCACCATGCATCATTTTAAAACTACTGTAATACTCACAGGGTACATTATGGGAATCGGGTATGGAGGGGATGGGTTGTGTTTGGAGGGACTGGGTTTACTGCCAAGTTTATATTCTTTTAATATATGAACCATTACATCGCTTCTTCTGGCCTGTTGTATCCCTCCACTTTGAAAGGGTGACGCTATCTTCCCTGTTGTCTAGTCACTTTCCTGGAGACACCCAGGCGAGCCTGGATTGCCTAATTTTAACCCCTTAGTGACCGGGCGGTTTTACACAAATCCATCTTTTAGTGACCGCTGCTGTTTTTACGTTTCTGCGCTGTTAGTGTTTAGGTCAAATTTTCCTCTTACTCGTTTATTCAACCCACACATATTATACACCCTTTTTCCCGCCATTAAATGGATTTTCTAGAAATACCATTATTTCCATCATATCGAATAATTTACTATAAAAAAAATATGAAATATGAGGACATAATGGTAAAAACACACTTTTTCGTAATTTAATCCCCAAAATCTACAATCACCCAAAAAGACCCCGGCTAAATAGGTTCAAAATTTTGTCCCGAGACTAGAAATACCCAATTTTTACATGCGTTTGCTTTTTAACCCCTTCACTGCTGAGACAGTTCACCTATGTGCGCTGCGCTCATTCTGACCATTTTGTGCTAATTATTTTTAGATGACAGCCTAGGTCCTATTTAATTAAACCCCCCAGACAAAAAAACTTTTTTTTAATTTTTTTTTTCTACTTTAATTAATTCTTTTTTTTTTAAACCAAACCTGGTCACGTTTGGTATCATTGGAAAGGCCATAATCAGGCCTTTCAAATGATGTCAGATATGACCATCTAGCTGCCATGGATCGGGAGATATGGGGATCCTTAGGATCCCCTTATCTCTACATGACAGCTAGATGGTTAACTGGCCCACTGACATCCTCACACATATGGTGAGGTTGTCAGTGGGGGGGGGGACCTGGAGACTTGGCTGACATCCAAGATGTCAGCCCCCCTCCAGGTTTGAATCGCGTTTTGGCGCAATTGGCGCCGAAACGTGATCCGGCAGCGAAACAGTTAATGCTATACACCGTTGTAAACGGGAGACTCTCCCCTTTTCAGCGGTGTAAAAAGCATCTCCCTAGCTGCAATGGTTGGGGAGATAGAGGGCTCCGAAGGAGCCCTCCTCCATTGCTTTGCATGGGGACGCCTGCTGATGACATCACCACGCAGCATGGCGACATCATCAGCCTCGCCTGCCCATGTAAATCACATGGGCAGGCTTCCTCCCTGCCAGATTGCCGAGGGATCCAGCGAGGGAGGTGAGTATCGGGTGGGAGGGGGATTAGGCGCCGCTGATGTACCCTGTACGTCCGTGGGTCTAAGGGAGACCCGAGGACAGGACATACAGGGTACGTCAGCGGTCCTTAAGGGGTTAAACCATCAGGGGGTGGGATCCCTGATGGACATAGTGTCCTCCCTACACCCATATTCAAAGGTACAGGGTTATTCAAAGAGATCCGAATTGCTTGAGAAAGGTAACCGAACGCTGAAAATCAGTATTTGGTTACCTTTCTTGGCCGTTCGGCTATCCAGAGAGCAGGCAATTCACCAAATCCTGGCGAATTGCCTGAACATACGGTGCCTGTTCGGTGCCTGTTCGGGGGCAGTGAAAACCCCATGAAAAAGCACTGCTTCGGCTATTCAGAGAACAAAAACCAGCAGTGAAAGGTTCCCGAAATGCCCTGTCATTCGGTGGTTTAATTCGGCAAGTTTATTCAGGAAAATCCCATAGGCTTCAATGTTAAAAATATTCCCGTTTTAATTCAATATCTAATAAACCGGTCATTATAAAATCATTCCCTGGACCTCATATGTAAATTTCAGACATTTTCGCTCAGTAGTTTCTTTGCAAACAGTGTTTCACATTTCAATCATTCATGCAAACTGTTTTGCTAATTTATTCACTGCCTCTTCTGCTGTGTCGAAGGCTGCGATCGGCTCCTGTTCGGGTTTTTCTGTGGTTTTCGGCAGGTTAATCCAGATGTTTTTGAGGGTTTTCGGTGTGCATTTGCCGGGTTTTGCGGTTAGTTTTCGTCAGGTTTGCGGCAGCTTTTCCCTGCAATTTGGGGACCCTGTGGTGCTTGCTGAATACACCGCAGGGTCACCGAAATGGGATCGGCAAAACAAACCGAATTGAAGAGAACGAAAAGTCACCGAACGGGCGGTGACTTTTCGAATCTCTTTGAATAACCCTGGTAGTTAAACAACCTTCTACCAAAACAAATGTGGGCCTTAAAGAATTCAAACACCAATTTTCTTCTTTCTGCATAGTGTAATTGTATACATCTGGGACTTCTCTGAAAATCCCAGAGTTTAATTGACTGCCAATATCACATGCTTGCTGCAGCTTTATAATTTATTTTACTGATAATTCCAAGATGGTTACTCCTATATTCAACCCTGACAGAACTTTAAGCAGTGATTGGTATAACTTCCTACAGGTTATGGATCTAAACCTGTATGATTGTGTACTGTAAAGCTGTTTAGAGAAAATATTTGTTATTATGATGGTGATGATTCTATTTTTAATTATAGCAGTAATTACAGACTTGCTAACTTTTGGCAGGTCTTCGATAAGGAGGCAGGAGGCATGACCGCTGAGGAGGTGGCTCGTCCTAACACAATTTGTCACATCAAGGGCAAGGCAGGGTGACCAGCTGCCCTGCCAAAAAGCCAATAAGGGCTGTTCCTACACAAGTACAGCATATATATTGGCTCTCACGTTACCCATTAAAGAAACATTAAACAGGTGCCCTGGGTGCACACAGACCTCCCGGAAACTGGGTGGCAGTTTAGAGTTGCTGAGTGATCTAGAGGACTGAGCAAAAATCATGTGGTCACATATTATGTGACTTGACAGGTTTTGTAATTATAATTATACAATCGAAACTAGGGCTGGATTTATATCTGTATCTCTATAGCCCTGCAGGCTAGAGGTGCTTATGACTATGAGGTATCATTGGAAAGGTCAGATTATGGCAAAGCGTATGTAAAAATAAAATAGAAAAAAATATTTATATTAAATGTATTTGTTAACACAGCACTATTGTTCACTTTACAATTATAAAGTGAACAATGATGCAGCACTAACTCGCCTTCTATTTCCCACACCACCAGCCAGTGTGGAGATGATGGCACAACTCATTGTTCCAGTGAAAATCAAAACTGTGGCACTGCAGTGAGGAGACACAGGGTGACTTTGGAACCCTTCATCACTGATTTTACACCGCACAAGGTCAATTGAGGTGTCATTATTCTAAAGGCCAGACCTTTCCAATATCAAACATGACCATGTACTGTGTAAAAATAAATAAATTTAGAAAAAATAATTATGCAAAATTTACTTTTTCCTCTGTTCTAAGGCAGTGGTATTATATGCTTTTACTTAGTGCAATGACACTGTTTGCTTTATAAGTCACCTGCTCAAACCCCACACAGGGAATAAACGTGGAGGCAATGTGCAATGCATTATTATGTATTTTATTATTTTATTCTTATTCTTTATTTATAAAGCACCAGCATATTCCGCAGCGCTGTATTGGTTAGAAATCTCAATGTATCCTTCCTGGTAAAATACTTTGGGCCACATTACAATCTAGGTGCTAACATTAACGCTCACCTGCGTGAGCATTAACGTTAGCCGCGATGGCTACCGCATATCACAATCCAAACGCTAACGGGTTAAGCAACCCGTTTGCGTGTGGTACCTTGCGCTTTTCATTGCGAGGTTACTATACTTTGCGCTCCCTATACTTAACATGGGTAGCGCAAAGTGTTAATCAGCATTAGTATTACAATCTACTAGCGCTGCTTAACATCCGTCCGCAGTTAACAGAAAGTTAACCACAGCCAGGACTTGGTGTTAACGGATTCCGCTTCTGCAGAATCCGCTAACACCATCAAATTTTTTTAAAAAAACAATCAGATACTCACCTCCTGTCCCACGGCGAGGACCGCGGCTCCGTCTGCCTCCTCCTTAGTCTGGTGGGAGCAGGGAGAGACTGGGGGAAAGGTTCCTCAGTCTCCCCCTGCATATCACTACGCCAACCGGCCAGATCTCGCGAGGCGAGATCCGGCAGGTCATGTGACCGCCGACGTCTGGCTCTCATCAAGTAGATGCTCCCAGGGCGTAGCGCACGGTAACAATGCAGGCAGGTTTTTAAGCGCTTGCATTGCAATCCCACGTTAAAAAGGGGGCGGTAGGGAGAAAACTGCGAGCACACCGTTTTAATGTCAGGAATGTAATTTAGCCCTTTGCAAATAAATAAATATTTTTTTCTAAAACTTGAGCTGTGCTGCGATTAGAGTGGGGGCTTTTGCACCCCTGTATCTCTATTATTTCTGCCTCAAAAGTTCAAGTTAGGAGTCATTGGACAGGTCAGAGTCTGGCCTTTCTAATGATACCAAACACGACCATGTACAATGTAAAAAAAACAAAAAACACACCGTCCCTTTTCTGTTCCAACAAAGCAAGTTTTGATATTTGATATCCTATTGAAAACTTGCCGAAAATAAAGCAGCATCAAAAAATGAAGTGGTAAAAAAGACACGTCTTGAATAACAGCCTCAGCCGTGGCCATATTTTGATGCCCAGAATTTTGGTTGCTGCCCTCCTTTTGAAATGGGCAGAGAGAAACAGTTTTTAAATTATCTTTTTATGTCCCCCAAAACAGATATTAAAAAAGTCTTTTTTTGGGGATGGGTAGGGCCGCTTCACATTTTCGGGCATTTCTGTGTGTTACGCATTGTCAGATAAGAAGAGACATTAGATAAATGTTAGCACGTATCCGACAAGATCATCTCTGGGAGAATTTCCAGTATGAGGATCCTTACAGTTCCTTGTAAAGAATGCCAAGTATTTTATGCAAAAGTATGTTAGAGGGCTCCTCTAGTCTCATCCGGCAGATGATAAACAAGGGGGGACCAATTAGAGAGCAGTTCCCTATTTTCTCTTCCTTATGTAGATCTTACCTCCATCCAGTAATACAGAAAGGGGGAGTAGAGTCTAGTACGGACCATGGAAAAGGAACGTAGAGACCATGACTAACACCATGGGGTAGGCAATATCTATTGCAATAAATACTGCTTAACCCAACAGCTGCTAGGAGACATAACCAAAGTCTATTTATTTTAGACTCTGTGTATAATGCGGGAGTAAAAATTTATGTAGCCCATTCAGTGTGAAACTAACTTGGAGTTCCAAGACAGAGACTCCAGCTCCAATTTTAGCTTGAAGGTGCCATTACAGAGGAGACTATACCATACACAAATCAGTCTGCTATCACCCAGACAGTGTGGCCAGGGTAAGCTCCTTTGTTGAGAGCTACAGCAACCCCAAATGACAGTTAGCACTGGTCCAGGCTTCAAATGTGCCCAGATTTTCGATGATCATGTCCTCTTCTCGACTCTGCTTTATTTGTCCTATGAGGGGCAGTATACTGAGAGTTACCTTATTTTCAAGTGAAAATGCAGTATTAGTTAAATATTTTTTAAAATAATTAAGTTATGTATCATAGAGCACAAATTGTTATTATATATTTTGTTACTACTAAATGCAGTGATGCCGGATTATGTAAAACTTTGAAACCAAATGTTATTTTCCGGTACACAAATAAATCAAACTGTCCATACATTTTAGTATCAATGCATTTTGGGATTCACACCATGCAATATTCATCATTTGCAACAGTAAGTGACATTATTCACATTTTTAATTACTGAACCAGCTAAACTGAAGTGCAGACATGCATTTGAAGCCCAATCAAGGAAAAATAAATGAAGTGAGACACAATTAGGCTCCTATCTTTAGTTAACATACCTTTAAGGACCAAATACACAAAAATATCAGTTGCTGTAAGCTCTACTTTTTACAACAAATTCAACAGAAATTACTTTAATAATAAATGATGCATTGGATTGCTAATTAAGAGTTCATTACCGTTTCGGTCAATTTGAGTCAGAAATATGTTTTGGAATCATCTGCAATAAGAGGAAAATTGAGTTCTATACACTTATCCGTTTAAAAAAAGCCTTTTGAAAATGCATTATAATAGAGAATTTTAAGAGTCAATTATTTTTTAAATTAGAACAATTTCACTGTGATTTAAAAAGGTATTATATTTATACAAGCTCTCGTTAAATATATACACAAAGAGGTTTTTAACCTTTATTATAAATCAAGCATACAAAAGTGCTGCATGTGTGAGCAAAATTAAAAAGATGAGGAAATAAAACACCTTTAAACCCCCCAATTCTGGCACAGCTACAAAGACATAAAATCACTGCGAAATACAGTGTTATTCAATGCTTAGAGATGAGAGAGGTAATGAGTTTGCATGTAGACTAGCCGCTACAAGAGAGGTTGTGGAATAAATCCCCTAAAAGTACACCCAAAAAACAAGTATGTGCAATCTTGATCTGTTCTTTTATAGTGTAATGCCATGTGATATGAATAACAGATTCATAAAATAATCGAGGGACAAAAATAATATTCACAGTGATGTCTAAAATGCAACTTTAAAGTACACTTCAATGTATGAAAAAATATTCCAGTACCCTCATGCATCAACCATATATGTGTACAAAATGTTGTCATTGGTGCTCAGAAAAATATAAAAAAATATAATTACATTTCCAATTTGCTTCTTAACTCCTTCACTACCGTGATCAAGATATATTGGACTTCAAAAGGCACCATCCGGTGTCCTGATATTGAGATATCTTGTCTTGCTGATCTGCAGCCCAAAAGCAAATTAAATTTGTTTGCTACAAACGAATTTCGTTAGCTGCAAATTAATTTTGTTTGCTTTTGGGCTGCAGAAGGTGCCCCCAAATTTTTAGCCCTATGGGCATAATGCCCAAATAGCTAAAACTTTAAAATCGGCTGGTGAATTCCCTGAAATAATTGGACTTTCAGTAGCAGATGCAGGAAGGGAAAAAAAAAAGAATTGAATTGCAGCTGAAACCTCTGTAACTCAGTTGGGCAGTAGACGGTGCCATCTACTGGCCAGATAGGTATTACAGTATAATTAATTAAAGATGATTTTACAAAAAAACACTGGTTTCTGAAAAAAAACATTTTTGGAAAATCACTTGGTAGTGAAAGGCTTAAATGTCCTTTGTGCACTTTGATGACTTTCTTCAATAAAAAAGAAAATAAATATATATATATATATATAAATATATTGCAATTAGAGATGGGCCGAGTGTTCGATTCGAACATGAGTTTGAATCGAACATCGGCCATTCGAGTGTTCGGCGAACGACGAACATTATGGGATGTTCGCGGTCTGTTCGACCACGGACATTCCATAATACAAAATGACTTTGCAAAATGTGTTCACAGTTCTCCTAAATGTATTGGCAGCTGCCGGTACATTTAGGAGACCTGTGACTGCAGCCCCCCGGCCCCCGTGCCTTTGGCCCTCCTGTTTCTCCGGTTCGTCTGCTCCTCTGTCTGTCCGCGGCTCCTCTGCCCCACGCCTCGTCTTCATGCTGAGGCCTGATTGGGCAAAGTCATGCGCCTGACCTGGACTTTGGCAAATCAGGGCTCTAATTAAATATTGAGCCCTGATTGGGCAAAGTCCAGGTCAGCTGCAGGACTTTGACCAGTCAGGGCTCAGTATTTAATTAGAGCCATGATTGGGCAAAGTCCAGGTCAGTTGCAGGACTTTACCCAATCAGGGCTCAGCATGAAGTCGAGGCGTGGGGCAGAGGAGCTGCGGCCGGACGGAGGAGCAGACAGATCGGAGGAACAGGAGGCCGGGTCAGCAGCAGGACTGCAGAGGTACGGGGGCCGGGGGGCTGCAGCCACAGGGCTCCTAAATGTACCAGCAGCTGCCGGTACATTTAGGAGAACTGTGAACACTTTTTGCATGTTCGACCCCCATTGATTTGCATTGTGTTCTAGTTCGTATTCGAACATTTTGGCTGTTCGAATATGAACCGAACACAGCGGTGTTCAGCCCATCACTAATTGCAATATGTTTTCGTAGATCAGTAGGGTTTTTTTAGATTCTCATATATGGTCGCACTCGCTTAGATTAAAGCCGATACTCTGGCCTCTATTTGTATCACAGCCAAACTGGACCCAGGACATACTTGAAAACCAGAGAAATCTCAATGTTATATACTGGTAAAATACTTTATAAATAAATAAATAAATAAAGAAGCAGCCCAGGGTGGGTAAGAACGGTTTAATGGTATAACAAGACTACATTCCTCAGTTATATCACAGTATTCCTCAAAAAATACACCACACAAGCAGGTCTATTCAAAGAAGGGTGAAACTCAGTAGAATGACCGGAGAGGTGAAAATTCTAGGTCAAAATAGCCAAACCAGAAAAATTCTCCCATTTAGCTCACTTTCCAAATTGGCTATTTGGTCTAGATTGTTCTGTTCTCCTGCCAATTCTCCTGATTTTCACCTTTCTTTGAATAGACCTGAAGGTGATCTTTCATGATGTAGTTCCTGGCTATATAACCAATGCTGAATTTGTAAATTAGAAGGTGGGGGAACACAAAGTGCATGTGAGAGGCTGACTAGGCGCATGTAGCAGAATGTATAAAGCAGTTGACAAGCACCACTCGAAATCAAACCATGTTTACAACTTCAAATCCGAGCACAACTATTGAACAAATATGGCTGAACTTGAGACTATATGGCTGGACCATGTTCCATATCATGCCCAAGATAGCAAATGTAATCGAATAAGAAAGCAGACTACTTGAGAAGCAAGTGGCGGGGGATTTCCTAATGGATGATGAAGCCTATGTCCAAATGACTCACATATAAGTTTTTAACCCCACAATGTCATCTCATCGTTCTTCACATATAGGTGTCCACTGGTTTGAACATTAAACCAGTACTCCTTCCATCTGCAATAAACCTTGACTTGTGTTTCTAAAGAAGGAAGAGTGTATTTTGTTATAGGGATGAAAAACTGCAGATAGTGATATTAGTTGAGTAGTACTTGAAATGAATGAACACTGTTCCCTGAAGATAACTGGTGACCATCCCTGGAAAATCCACTGCAGAGCACACCACTAACCTATTATCTAAATGTAAAGCAACAATCATAGATACAAATGTATCGTTCTTAATGATATTACCATTTTTTTAACAAACAGGGTTATCCAAAGAGATTCGAAAAGTCACCGCACGTTCGGTGACTTTTCGTTCTCTTCAATTCGGTTCCTTTTGCCGATTGCATTTCGGTGACCCTGCGGTGTATTCAGCAAACACCACAGGGCCCCCGAATTGCAGGGAAAAGCTGCCGCAAACCTGACGAAAACTAACCGAATGCACGCTGAAAACAAGCAAAAACATCTGGATTAACCTTCGAAAAAGCCGAACAGGAGCCGAACATGAGCCGAATCACACAGAGCCGAAGCAGCTGTGACGTAGAGGAGGCAGTGAATAATTAGAAAAACCATTTGTATGAATCTGGGAAAAAGAAACGCTGTTTGCAAAGAAACTACTGAGCGAAAATGTCTGAAATTTTCACAGGAGGTCCAGGGAATGATAATAAAGAGGGCTGTTACAAAAAAAATAAGCAAACTGAAAAAAAAATAAAAAAAAAATCGGACTTTTAATTTTTTTTTAAAAAATTCAGAAAAATGCTTAAAGTATCCTAAAAAATCTATAAATAAAGAGAATTTTTGCTGCAGAATTTTATAATAAACGGTTTATTAGATATTGAATTAAAACAGGAATATTTTTAACATTGAAGCCTATGGGATTCTCCTGAATAAATTTGCTGAATTAAACCACCGAATGGCAGGGCATTAGGGGAACCTTTCACTGCTGGTTTGTGTTCTCTGAATAGCCGAAGCAGTGCTTTTTCATGGGGATTTCACTGCCCTCGAACAGGCACCGAACAGGCACCGTATGTGCAGGCAATTCGCCAGGATTTGGCGAATTGCCTGCTCTCTGGATAGCCGAATGGCCAGGAAAGGTAACCGAACGCTGATTTTCAGCGTTCGGTTACCTTTCTCAAGCAATTCGAATCTCTTTGGATAACCCTGTATAACTCTTATGTAGTTTTCATTTAATTTTTATGAATAGTTTATTATTTATGAATGTAGTAACATAACCGAGAAGTATCAAAATGTAATGTTTGCCAATATAATTAGAATTAACACACCCTCGTAAACTATTGTATTTTAAATAAAGCATTTTGCTGTGTATGGAAAAACTATTTATCTACTCATGTACAATGAAATGTTCAGTGCAGTTTCAGTTTAATACTTTCCTCGTGATAGCTTCAATGACTAATGATTTTGGCGATGCATGTTTTGAGCATGACTACATCCACATCAAGTTAATAGCACTGTAGGAAATCATGAGATTTAGAAGAACATAAAATTCACTGAATTATAGTATACATATAATATATATTAAACTATCACTTGATTTAAGAATCTAAATATTGTTAAACATTGGAACTTAAAGTTTAACCTTGGTTCTAAGCATAATTTTAGACTATTCCAACTGTATAATAAATAATGATAACTGAATATAAATATCCTGAAGCAACAAAGAACTTTTATACCATTCAACCGAGAAGGTCATATAAAAAAAATGCCAGTTAAAAAAATATTTCCGTGTTTTACTGATCAGGGCATCACAGCTGCTTAATTTGCCTTGGGGAACTTGGGAAATAAAGATGAACTGTACCATTTATTTTCCATAAGTTTTCACAGAAAATGACCTAGAAAGTATTCTGTGTATCTAAAATGTATTTATTAATCTCACATCAGCTATAAACAGTTTAATTGGTTCTAACGGTGTAGCTATAGTCTAGAAAAAAGAAAAAGAATAAGCAATATTAAGCATATTCATTAACCCTTTCACTACTCAATGGTTTTCCAAAACACCACTGGGAGGAACTGGGAAGATTATTTGAAAATAAATCTTTCTCTGTTGACGATGTGGGTGGGTGCATCATTTGGGTTTTCCTTAAATTATGACATTTCAATCATGTAAACAAAATTAATTCGTATCTGCCCAGATTACAACCAGAATGAGTTCTTCTTCCGGGCACTTGATGATACTTTTTCAAACTGTGTTTACAAGATCAGGGTAGTATCAGAAATTGCAGATTTTGTTTTGAGAAAGTATTTTACCAGGATAGATACATTGGGATTTCTCTCGTTTTCAAGTATGTCCTGGGTGGTGAGTATGTACCGTTAGGTGTCTTGCCCAAGGACGCGTACTGGAGAGGTGCTCTTGCTGGGATTTGAGCCTGTGTCTCCACAGTCCCCACAGTCATAGAGCAGTGATGTTACCTCTACTCTACTTCAGCAAGCCGGTACCAGCTGGTATATGAGGCTGCCTGATTGATAAATTGAAATTGGGCGGAAAAAGAAGTTCTGAGACTTTTGCTGTGATTTTTTAAACTCCCTTTACTTTTTTCACATTCACTGTGGACATTTCAACTGGGAAATGGGCTAGAAAATTTTATATCCCTGATGGCCCACTGCCATTGAGGCATTTACCTGGTGTGCTCAAAGTCCACTCAAGGCTTGTCCGTTTCCACAGTAATCTTGGTCTCCTTGTATTAGCTGATAGAACTAATAAACGTTTTCTTTTGTGACTGCAGTCCAACCTCTCGATGGTATGACAAGTTTAGCATTGCACCAATAAAACGTACGGATAACTGGATGAAAAGATACATTGGGAAAAAAACAGTTTATGATGGAAAGTTTGCGACCTTTCTATATGACCTCTTAAAAAAAATTGTTAGTAAAAGATACCAGAATTTCTTTTTTCCCCTTTTTCATATTTTAATGCATTGCTTATACAACACAATCAGCTTTGTGGTCATTTTCAGTCTTCAATCAGTGTCGGCGCTAGCAGAATGGCTTCCTACTACTTACCTACTCTTATTCTTGTAATTTTAAATCTATCTTGCTATATTAGAAAGACTCTCATAGTCTTTGAAGATAGTTCTAAGTGTATTTGGTATCCATGTCTTCTAAAAACATATCAATACATTTTAAAAAAGGAATCGCTGGTTTTGTTGTTGACAATTTAAAAAAGTGACATACTGTTAGTGTTGGAAATAGCTAACTTTATTGCTTTCTAGCTGGCAAAAAGATTGATATATAAACACGCAAAACCTGAAATATCACCAAGCAGCACCGAAAGCCTCCAATACAGAAAACTAGGAATCATTCAATAGATGCAGTGAATCTAAATCAATAAAATATGAAAAAGAAATGACCTAGAATAGAGTAATATCGTATCACAAATGCAATTTTCTTACTACATATTAATTATTAATATAGAAAGTTCTTTGTGCAATTAATTTCCTATGCTTGTGGCATAAAACTTTTCCATACCCATTCTCCTCGTCGCTATGATGTCATATTTTTGTCTCTGTCTTTTCATATTAGGAGTCATCATAAATCTCTTTATGAACTTTCCTTCTAAATACCAAACTATAAATATTCTCCTGTCTGCTCCACATTTTTACTGGATTTATTAAGGGCTTCATTTTTACAAATGTCCATCTGCAATCACAAAGGGGCTTAATTGTACTATAGTACAGCATAATTTTCCCAAAGATATCTGTGGATGCATTTATATATTTATTTGTTGTAATTATTTACATTGTGTTAATTATTTATTGATCAATTTAAACAGGATTTAGTATTCATGTGCATAAATATACTAAATAGTTATTTTAAAATTGAAATACTTTAAATCTGGGCTCAAAATTAATAATAATAATAATAAGTCCCGAGCAACTAGCCAGGCCTTAAGAGTTACTCGCCACCAGTTGCCCCACCTAACCCCTACCCTGCCCTTAACGCCGCCCTCAAACACATCCTTAAATTATCTTATGAAATGACAGTGTTAAATGTTTTATTCAGAATAAAGTTACAAAAATAAATAGCCACATTAACATAAACCAATGTAAACGTAAAGTAAAATAAGTACTTTACATCAATAGGGATGCAAGCAAAATATTAAGTGTAACTGCTCAGCTTTATGATAATACGCGAAGGGCTGTGGATGCCCTGTGGTATATGGAGCATAAAGGGAATCCCTCCTTGATCCTTTAATTAGATGCTGAGAAGTCATTGATCGCATCGAGTGGCCTTTCCTGTTTTCTCTATTGTCTGTTCAGGGCTTTCCACCGTCATATCGTGCAGCAGTCGGGGCTCTGTATCATCGCCACGAGCAGACGTGCTCATACCCGGAACCCACCCCCTAACCTTTTCCATAAATAATGGCACCCGTCAGGGATGCCCATTATCCCCGCTTCTATTTGTTTTAACCCTGGAACCTTTTCTTTGTTATCTAAGGTGTTCGCCAGCAGTAACTGGTATCTCCCTGAGGGAAGATTCTTATATTGTCTCTGCATATTTATTTATTTATTTATTTGCAAAGTATTTTACCAGGAAGGATACATTGAGATTTCTCTCGTTTTCAAGTATGTCCTGGGTTCAAGAGCATTGAAATTTTACAGTCGTTACAGAAATACAAAGTAATAAATGCAAGATATTAAGAACAAAACACAAATATACAGATTAACAAAGAAAATAAAAATGTAAGTAATATAGTTGCTATGTTACATGTTTACAGGTGCATTCTGTATCGAGGTATGCTAGTAAGGAGCTCTTGAGTGACTTAAGACTGGGGGAAGATTTGATGGTGTCTGGAAGGTTATTCCATAACTGTGGTGCTCTGTAGGAAAATGAGGATTGAGCCACATTCTTTTTGTATTGTGTAGGCTTGTGCACACATTTTTTTTCGGTTCGATTCGGTTCGATTTTTCGGATTTTTAAACTTTTCGATTCGGCTCGTTTTGACCGATTTCGGTTTCGATTCGATTCGGTTCGGCTCGTTTTTCGGGGACATTTTTTTCGGAATATCGACCATTTTTCATATTTTCGTGTCACTGTGCTCGGTTTTTGTATCGACTTTTCGGAATTTCGGAAATTTTCGTTTTTCGGAATTGTACATTTTTCGGAATATCGACCATTTTTCGTATTTTTCGTGTCACTTTGCTCGTTTTTTGTATCGACTTTTCGTTTTTCGGAAAATTTTCGTTTTCAGAAAATTTTTGTTTTTTAGAAAATTTTCGTTTTTCGGAAACTTTTCGTTTTTCGGAAAATTTTCCTTTTTTCGGAACGTCGTTTGACACATTTCAAGTCCATTCGAAAAATCCGAAAATATTTCGTTTCGGCTCGGGAAACGTTTCGGATCTGACATTTTCGGATCTAAAAATTTTCGGAAATTCGGCCGCATCCGAAAACACAAATCGGGAAATTTCGTGAAAATTCCGAAATTCCGAAACCCGAAACGCACATCCCTAGTATTGTGGTATTGCAAGGTGGTGGTCCTGGATCAGAGGTTATAGGATGAGGGAACTGCTAGGGGAAGCAGCCTTCCCAGAAAAAATCTCTTAAACACCAGATTGGAAAGGTGAAGGGTGCGTCTAGATTCCAGCGACTGCCAGTTTAGCTCTATTAGCATGTCACAATTGTGGGTCATGTAGTTACATTGTAGCACAAAGCGGCAGAATGAGTTATACAATGTAGTAAGTTTCTGAAGGTGCATTTGTGGGGCAGCTGTATACACTACATCTCCATATTCAATAGCCGGATAAGCATTTGTTGTACAATCTGCTGTTTTACCTCGGGGCTCAGGCAGGATTTGTTTCTGTACAGGGCACCTAGTTTGGGGTAAAATTTAGATGAGAGTTTTTCGATGTGGGGGCCAAAGGATAGATTTGGGTCTAACCACATACCTAGATATTTGAGAGAACTGACTGTGGTCAGCGTCCCATTTGATTTTGTCCTGACATGTAGATGGGGATTTTGCAGTTTATGTAGTTTAGGTGCTGTTCCAAAGAGCATTGTTACAGTTTTGTCAGTATTTAGAAAAAGTTTGTTATCTGTGATCCACTTTTCTACCTCTGTGAATTGTTCTTGCAGCACGGCCTCCAGCTGTGGGAGATCTGGTTTACTGGTATAGATTACAGTGTCATCTGCATACATTTGTACAGTTGAAGCTTTGCAGATGTTGGGCAGATCATTTATGAATAATGTGAATAGCAGAGGGCCGAGTATCGAGCCTTGGGGTACACTGCACGTGACTGGGAGGGGGAGGGAGGAGCTGCCAGAGATTGACACATGTTGCGATCGGTTGGATACATATGATTCAAACCAGGTTAGCGTGTGATCACCAATACCAGAGTTTTTAAGTTATTGTAATAAGATGCCATGGTCTACTGTGTCAAAGGCCTTGGCAAAATCAAGGAAGATGGCTCCAGTTAGGTCTCCTTGTTCCATGCCAGCTTGGGTATCATTGCAAACTTTTAAAGGGGCAGTTGTAGTTGAGTGATTTGGACGAAAGCCAGATTGATGTGGGTTTAAATAGTTTGAAGATTGATAATAATCACGTAATTGTGTGTACACGCATTTATCCAAAATTTTTGACCTAACGGGGATCAATGAGATTGGACGGGGAGCGCAGATGACATCTTTTTTCTCTTGTTATGTTTTATACATGAACTGGGCTGTTACTCCTGGCTGTTGCAGCTGCTCTGGTGAGTACAGGCGCGACGCCATTTTTTCTGTATGTATGTATATCATGCTGTAACACCAGTTGGTCATTTTTGCAGCTGTTCCTTTTTCCATGTTTTTGTTTTCAACCCCAAATGGGAAGTGCTTGGTGCGTGTATAAATAAACCCACCATTTTGTCTGCCTCTCCTTAGCTGAAAAGCAGCAGGAGGGGCATGCAGTTGCTCAGAAGAGCAGCTTTTGGTACATTGTTCGGACTCACTATACAAAGAGGTGCCTTGTCGGGGCTAGTGAGCTTACGTTTCAATGGCCATTAAAACAAACTAAAACCTCCTGATAGTGTTTTGTTGTACATGGAAATATATAGAAACAAGCGCAGATGACATCTTTTTTCTCTTGTTATGTTTTATACATGAACTGGGCTGTTACTCCTGGCTGTTGTAGCCACTCTGGTGAGTACAGGCACAATGCCATTTTTTCTGTATGTATGGAGATTGGACAGTAGTTGGATACCAAAGTACTGTCACCACTTTTATGGATAGGTACCACTCTCGCAGTCTTCCAGAGTTTGGGTATGTATCCAGTTGCCAGTGATTCATTGATGAGTGTTGCAACAGGTTTTGCAATTGCCGGGGCACTGATTTTCAGCAGCATTGCTGGAAATTTGATCAGGTCCAGACTGGTATTTAATTTTTTGATCACGGAGCAGTTTAGTAACTACACCGACAGGCACTGCTCTAAAGTTGAATTTATCTGCGATATGGGGTCCCTGCACGGTTGGAGGGGCCTGACCTGTGTGTGGCCTTTCTGTTGGTGTGTCATTTGCTAGCTTAGCAATTAGGGTGGTGGCGCACCCAACAAAATAATTATTAAAGGCATTTGCAACATCTAGGGGTGTTGCAGGGTTTGGTTGTTTACTTTGACAGGGAGTGGACTGGGAGTGCTTGTATGTTACTTATGATTGTCCAAAAATTTCTAGGATTTGATAGGTTATTGTTTAGATTTTCATTGAAGTATTGGGCTTTAGCCATTTCTGCTTGTTTTGTGTATGCATTCCGGCATTTTCGGTATTCACAGTGATCATTCATGGAACCAGTACTCTTGAAATTTGACCACAGTGAATCTCTAAGCTGGTACATTTCTGTAAGATCAGCTGTAACCCAGGGAAGATGAGCCCCTTTTACTCGCACTTTACGCAGCGGGGCATGGGCATTCCAGACTTGCAGGAGCTCGGACTGAAAGAATTCAATTGCACAGTCCAAGTCGGGGATAAGTTTTAGTCTGTACCATGGGAGCTGTTTGAGATCACTTAGGAAGGATTCAAGAATACATTTCTTGAAAGACCTGGTGATTATTACCTTTTGGGGGATATTTTGTGGCTTTTATTTTGCGCACACAGTACACTAGACTGTGATCACTGAAGCAATTAGCAAGAATGCCTGCCTCCTGTATTCTATCAGGACATGAAGAGAGAATCCAGTCCAGCAGGGTATGGTTATGGCTGTTCATATTAATGCGAGTGGGGGAGGATATTAATTGAGTTAGCTGTTATGACCTCCTTTTAACTCTGACATCCCCAGACGTGTCTCTGTCAGGGGTGAGTCGATTGCTAGAAGAATTTACAAATTTTTCTGGATTTCGGGTGAATATGGATAAATCCATGATGTTACCATTTCATATGACAGAGGATGAGATTCGGTACCTTACGGAGCAGTATGGTTTTAGATCTGTCCATTCATCTATGCCCTATTTGGGCATTCATTTACCCGCTTCTTACGTGAGAATGTATACTGTTAACTATTTGGAAACTATTTGTACAACTTCGACAGGACTTGGAGGTAGGGAAAAGGAGTGTATCTCATGGTTGGGCCGAGTTCACAGCATAAAGATGAATTTACTACCGAGGCTTTTATACTTGTTCCAAGCACTTCCAATTCCTGTTGACCGGAGTGATGTAGGTTTTTACAATCTATAGTAGATGATTTTGTTTGGTGAAATCGGAGGACGCGGGTGGCTAGAACAACATTATATATGCCAAGATGCTTTGGAGGGTTGTGTCTCCCCAATTTGACATTGTAGTATCAAGCTGTGCAATTGGCACAAGTGGCGTTGCTGCACGTTCCTTCATACACTCACCGATGGGTAGACTTTGAGTCAGCTTTGATATGGCCTGAGACACTGAAGTATTGGCTGTGGCTCCCAAAGTTCTATCACCCTCCTCTGCCAGTACAATGTCCATCATTACATAACTGTGTTACGTTATGGGATACGATATCACTTAAGAGGGGTCTTAGAAGAGTATTGTCACCTCTTTTACTACTATGGAGGAATATTGCAATTTCAACCAGGAATGTTTTTCCAACAATTTGTAAAGCTTGCAGCCTACGGGGTCATTAGGATCAAAGATATGTATAGGGGGCAGACTATTCTCAACTTCTATAATTTGTATGATAAGGGAGACCTTAGGCCACATGATTTTTTTCAATTTCTCTAACTCCGGCATTATGTGAATTTACCAGAGATTAGAGAGGCTGCAACTACCAGTTTAACTTTTTTATATACTTTTATATATTGTTTTTTTATACACATATATATATATATATATATATATATATATATATGTTTTTACACTAACCAGGGAGGCAACTATATTTTATTCTTGCATTACTGTTATTTTATTGGTATGTACCATAATTACTCTACAACAGACTTCTCATTTTCTTTTTTCTTTTTACTATTTTCTGTGTATGCATAACAAATTAAGCTATTATCAGGGATTTACCACTGTTCAGATGGAAGCACCTTTCATTTCACAGAGCTTAGCTACCTTAAAGCATCATTATTAATACTTCATTGCACAGTGTGAAATGAAATATGATTGAATGTCTCCTGTAGGTACAAGACCTTTGCCATGAATTGCATTACAAGAGGATTTCTTTGCATATGCTGCACAGACCTTTATACAGTTTCCGTCAATTTAAAAGGACGAGACATTTTTATTTATTTAGATATTTTATTTATTTGTGCTTTTGCTAAGTACACTTTTTTTAAAGTGTCATAAGACATTACCAATTAACAAAACATTGTTCTTTGTTACTATTCGCTTATACGGATATATTTTGAGCAAACATTAATTATGCTTGTCAAGCTTAAAGGAAAAATATTTTTCATAGCACATGTGATCTATTAAAAGTTTCAGTTACAAAACGTTAATGGCTTTGGATAGTCCAACTGTAGTCCAATAGTCCAATTCCTCTTTTATTATGTGTTAAACCTGACTAAGGCTGAAGCCACCGTAAAGCAAGCAGATTGTGTAAGGTAATGATCTTTCCTGGAAGTACAGAGACCAAAATACTGAGACAGAGAGGACAGTCTTTGAAAAGAAGGTAGGACACAATAGTGTAGTGCAGATTTCAGTAAGCAAGAAGACAAAGCACATTACAAGCCAGGGCAGCAACACACAGGAGTAGTTAAACAGCTTGTACAGTTTCAGCTGTTAGGAGACATAATAGGTTTGCAAGCCCAAGGTCAAATATAGGGAATCTCATAGTAATATAACTGCAGCTTTGGTAAGGAACACTGGAACTGAGAATAAGCTCTAATACATCAATGCTGAAAATGAGATTTTATGCCCTTTTATCAAGGGCAAGCAATGTGTATCAGAGGAGGGATTCCGTTCACATGAGCCCATCTTTCGTTGGGCATGACAAGGCACTTTAAACATTATTTCTATGTATTTCAGCACTACTTAATTTCCCTGCTTGGGTTTATCAATAGTTTAGGATGCTTCTACAATATATTCATATTTTCAAGTCCTGTAATCTGTGGGTTCAGAAATAAAACCATGAATTGAATATGGCTATATATATACTGTATATATATATATACTGTATATATATATAAGTATTCTATTTTTTGAAACAGAAATTATTTAACAAAGTGAGTTTTTTTAGAACAATATAATAATTTACATTATTACCTGTATTCTGAATTGTGCTACCACTTTTTTTACGACGATCTTTGTTCATTCACTCCCTTGCCTTTCTCCTGCTCTCTCTTCTCACGAAGAGACCTACCTTAGTTGTTGGCTTCTTCTTTTCATTTTTAAGTTTGCCCACTTATCTGCTTCTTTTTCCCTAGGTTATAGTATCCTATGATCCTTTTTTTTCTGTTACACATTCACAACGGTTAACTAATAGTCTATGGGCTCTATTCTCGATGAGCCTTTAACAGCAGCAATTGTGCCATGAAGACATGTTGCAGTTGGATTTGGTAAACATGGTTTTCTTTAGTTTGGGGGTTTGATCAAGGGGGCTTTTTTAATTTAACAACTCACATATATTGAAGTGGGAGCAATTGCCACCTCCTTTTACACTTAAATCTGTAGGCTTTAAGGGGCAGGGGCTTGGCTACCAGCCTCCCCATAACCCTACCCATAACCAGTGGAGGAGGTGTTAAAATGTATAGCATGCAAACCTTTTGTTTATTATTATTATTTTCTCACTAAAGACACCTCGCGTACTTCCTCACTCTGCCAGTCCCTCCATTGGCTTCCTGTACGTTCCAGGATACAGTTTAAAATACTGATGCTCACATTCAAATCACTCAATAACTCAACCCCCCCTACATGTCTTTGTCACTCCGCAAGCATGTCCCATTTAGACAACTCCGTTCAGCAGGTGATCTCCACCTGTCATCGGTCTACACACGCACGGCCAACTCTCGCCTCCAAGACTTCTCAAGGGCAGCACCAGTCCTGTGGAATGACTTGCCTCGCCCTATCAAACTCTCCCCTGACCTTCAGGCCTTCAAGAAATCCCTCAGTACCCATCTCTTCAGATTAGCGTTCCACATCACTGATGCAGCTCATCCCTCTGCTCACCTACTCACACATGATTGACGCTACTTCTATGGCGCCATATTCCCAAACCGCTGGCACTAATGATCCTGCTATCTAGTGAAATTCCTCTTGTCTTCCTCAACCCCAATCCCTCTAGACTGTAAGCTTTTATGAGCAGGGCCCTCTACACCTCTTGTTTCCATCTTATGTCCGTTTATATGTATTTCGTTCCCTTTGGTTATTGTAAAGCGCTGCGGAAACTGTTGGTGCTATATAAATGATGACAATAATAATAATAATAATTTTTAATGTTATATGACGGGGCTAGTGAGACCCCTTTATGACCTATTACACATTTTATCCCCTTAGTTTAAGTGCTTGTTTTATTTGATGTGATAAAATCAGCAATCACTGTGTTATTCACTTCATTCACAGTCTAAAATATGTTGTTACAGAGATCTACAAACATGTAGATGTTATTTTGCAAATAAAATATCATGCATACAGCTGTGGATAAGTTATAAACAAAATAGTGCAATACAGCAAAAACCGAGCTAATGTGTGCAACAAAAGATGCTCACTGGAATAAATATGGTATGTGCATCTGAAACCCCTCATGGTCTGGTTGTCCTGGTCTCCTTGGAATACCGATTGGATTGTCTCTGGGAGCCAATCAGTTGTCTGGATAGATCCAGAGAGGAGATGTGGAGGTGGAACAGAGACCCTCTGCTACTCGGATCTCCAGTAAGCTCTAGGAATCATAAAAGTTGATCCGGGGAAAAGTTAAATTAGTATTTATTGCAAGCCATAGACAATGAACGCTATAAAAATCATACAACTGTATGAATAAATAAAATGAAATAAAAATTATAATGCAGTGCACACTGTGATGGGGTGTATATAAGGTTCCCTGAGGAAAGGGTTAACTTGGCAGGGTTGATCAGCCCAGCAACACACACAATGGCTTGATGTTGTGATTGCTGGGGCTTTAAAAGAGACACGCCTATACAGGCACAGGAGGTTCATTTTTTGGTGGATCTCCCCTCAGACAGACACAGCTCCTAAAGGCCTGTGATTTGAGGACACAATCTTTTGTTATTGTTACATTGATTGTTGGATAGAAAAGAAAGGTTTTCTTCTTTTGTTTATTTGGTTGAACCAAGCAGCTGTGCCTGTATACACCTACTGTATGCTACAAGGAATAAAGACTGCTTGATGAAATACTTTCCCTGCTGTGGTGTTCATGTGACAAGGGCCACTCCATTACATTATGGTGGCAGCGGTGGGATCGATATAAACCGTGGAGTAGAGATGTGCCTGATTCACATTGGCAGTTGGTAAGCGTACCTCATTTGTGACATTACCTGGGTGTGCGCAAAGTACAGGCAGTCTGCACTAGGATTGTGTTTCTGTTTCTTAGGAAAATGGATTCTGACAAGCTGTTAACCCCTTAGTGACCGGGCGGTTTTACACAAATCCGTCCTTTAGTAACCGCTGCTGTTTTTACGTTTCTGCGCTGTTAGTGTTTAGGACAAATTTTCCTCTTACTCGTTTATGCAACCCACACATATTTTACACTGTTTTTCTCGTCATTAAATGGACTTTATAAAAATACAATTTTTTTCATCATTTCATATAATTTACTATAAAAAACATTGTGAAATATGACAAAAAAATTGAAAAAACAACACTTTTTCGAACTTTGACCCCCAAAATTTCTTATGTATCAACAACCGTCAAAATTTTTTAAATTCCTTAGTAGTTTCTAAATTTAGTTCTGAGTTTAGCAATACCCAATGTTTACATATTCCTCGCTTTTTTCCTTATTTTATGCAACAATAAGTGCAAGTAGCACTTTGCCATTTCCAAAGAGTTTATTTTCAAAACTAGTGATAGTGACATTGTAACACTGATATCTGTCACTAATTCCTCAATAACCCTCTATATATACATATTTTTTTAAAGTACACAAATCAAGGTATTAAACTTGGGGTATTTTGACTCTTTCCATGCAAACCATTTTACCACAAATCTATGCCAAAGTTTGAGAGAAAAAAAGTTTTGGTGATTTTTCTTTTTTTTGAACGCAATTTAAGAATACATGTACTGTGAACTTTAAGGTTTACTGCCAAAAACCACCCCAAAATATGTTCAGCAACATCTTCTGAGTAAATTGATACCACCCATGTATAGGTATGTTGGGTCATTTGGGGGCTAATAGGCCTTATTTGGGGGGTGCGCATTTCAGTTTTCCAACTTGGAATTTCGTCATCATGCACCCATGTCCTATTTGGGACATTTTTGAAGCCGGCCAAAGTAATTTACCCCCATCAAACCATATATTTTTTGAAAGGGCACACCCTAGGGTACTTCAAAGAGTTGTATTTTAACACTTTCCATGCACCTGCTCTATGTCAAACTTTCAGGTAGTCACTTTTTGTGTTATTTTTTCACACACATTGTACTTTAGGCATGAATTGTCAAACCCAGTTATGGGTTACTGCCAAAAAACACCCCAAAATATGTTCAGCAACATCTTCTGAGTAAAGTGATACCACCCATATATAGATTTGTTCTGTTGTTTTTGGGGTGCTACGCCAATCTTTTGACATGTGCTTGTCAATTTTCTAATTTGACATACAGTATCTTCTTTGCTTATCTTCTTTTTAGGGGCCTTTTTACATACCCCAATTTTATGAACGTGCATATATTTGGTAAGCTAACACCCCAAAGTATTGTAAATGGAGTGTTTTTATGCCATGGATGCAACCGTTTGCTCCAAACAAATTGGATACTGTTTGGTGGTCATTTTTCATTTTCACACCCACATCAGTTTTGGACTGTGATTTAGGAGACACTGTTGTCGGTTACTGCATGAAAACTCTCCAGGTTGTTTTCTGCAAGGTCTCCTGAGTACACCCATGCTCCCCATGCATAGGTTTGCCAGGATTTTGGGAAGTTTCAAATACAATTTTTATGACTTTGTCATTGGAGTTGAAATTGAGATTATTTCTTCAGCTAGGCCTATCTTTGGTTTTGGGTCTACCGCATACCCCAGTTTGAATTATTGCCAGAAAATTGTTTATATTTGTTATGTTGACACCCCATGGTATTGCATATGGAGTGCTTTGATGCCATGGATGCAACGGTTTTAGCCCAAAACATTTGAGAAGGTGTGTGGCGGTAATTGACACTGTTGTTGGTTACTGCATGAAAACTCTCCAGGTTGTTTTCTGCAAGGTCTCCTGAGTACACCCATGCCCCCATGCATAGGTGTGCAAAGATTTTGGCAAAATACAGCACCAATTGTAGAACATAAAAATGTAGGAATAAAATGTTAAAGTCTGGTGCAGTAAAAGAAAAAAAAAACTAAAACTGAACTAACTAACTAGAGTGTAAGAAAAAATAGAAAGGGAAAAAAAAATCACAGATCACGCACAGTGTGATATATCTTGAAACAGTCCCCAAGACACATACCGGGTTGTCAAGGGCATTCTGGGCAGTAAAAGATTGTGTCTCTCCTCTGCCCCCTCTTGAAACACACTCTGCATCTTTTTTGGGGTTTCTGTTTGCCCTCAGTAGGGGGGATTTTATAAATAAAATGTGTAGCCCCAACTCTGTCCCCCATCACCGCCCGGGGAGCAGGTGCATCCTGGTACAAAAACCCCGAAATGACCTGGAGCTGAAACTGTAAAAAGGACAGCGTCACTCCGGGGGTTGCCTTTTTGCAGAGCAAAAAGGCATTGTGGGTTGCAATTTGCATCAGGTAAATTGCAACCTTTTTGTACCAGGCCCTTGACTTCCGCATAATCAGGTAGGGCTGGAGCAGCTGATCTGCCAGATCAACCCCACCCATATGCCGGTTATAGGCTTTGATGCACACTGGCTTTCTGATGCGCTCAGCTCTGCCACATACAGAGACCTCCACAGACCTCTCAGTGTGGATGGTGGATAGAAGGTATACATCCTTCTTGTCTCTGTACTTGACCGCCAACAGCTCCTCTTGGCGCAGAGCTGAGGTCTCCCCCCTTTTTAACCGGGTGCGGACAAGCTGTGCTGGGAAACCTACGCGGTTCTTGCGAACAGTACCGTATGCTGCTGTATCAAAAAAATACAGCAGCTTGAACAAAGGGACACTCGTATAAAAATTATCAAGATACAAGTGGTACCCTTTGTTCATCAGGGGAAAAAGTAGGTCCCACACAATCTTGCCACTGGTTCCCATGTGTTCTGGGCAACCTGGAGGGTCAAGGCTACTATCCTTTCCCTCGTACACCCGGAAGGCCTGAGTATACCCACTCTCGCTGTCACAGAGCTTATACACCTTCACTCCATACCTGGAGCGTTTGGAAGGAATATACTGCTTGAATCCCAGCCTTCCCTTGTATTTCATTAGGGATTCATCCACGCAGATATTCCTTCCAGGTGTATAAGCCTCTGCAAACCTGGCGGTGATGTGGGTAATCAGGGGGCGGATTTTATACAGCCTGTCAAACTGGGGATGCTCTCTAGGAGGGCACAGGCTGTTGTCACTGAAGTGCATGAAACGCAAAATGTTTTCATACCTTCTACGTGACATTGATTGAGGATAAATGGGGGTAGAGCAGATGGGACTACTGCTCCAGTAGGAGCGAATTGAGGGCTTCTTTATGATGCCCATCAGCATAGTAAATGCCCAGAATTTCAGAAATTCTGGCACATCTAGCGGGGTCCATTGCTGCCTTGCCAAGTAGGAGTCTGGCTTTGCAGCACAATGCTTATGGGCATACAGATTTGATTGGGCCACAATGTGGCCCAACAAATCATCCCCCATAAACACCTGCACAAACTGTGTGGCGGTAAATCCTGCAACATCAATATTGATGCCAGGATTTGCCATGAAAGGAGGGATATCTGGCCTCTGGCGATGAGGCACTACCCACTCCTCAGCTGGAGCTGTGCGTCTCCTGCTGGCAGGTGGTGGCCCAGGATCTGCATCAGAAACATCACTAGGAGATACATCAGCCAGCGTAGATGATGTATTTAGCGAGGTCTCTGAGCAATTAGCGGGGTCAAAATCTGGGTCTGAGTCCGACGCAGATGCCTCAGATTCTGACGCCAGGATGGCATATGCCTCCTCGGCGCTGTACACCCTCTCAGACATTATATATAATAGATTATAAAATTTTATAATTAATATATATAAGCGGATTATTGGTTCTTAGAAGAACCGTTGGGTTTCACAAGAAAATACAAATAAACACCTAAATCTCTCTAAATCCCTCTAAACCTGCCTCAATTGTTCTAAATCTCCCTAAAATCTCTCTAAATCTGCCTCAATTTTTCTAATCTCACTAAATCTCACTAAAATCTCTAACCTGTCAAATCTGATCTCTCTCTCTCGCTCACCAAAACACAAGTGACGAGAGGGAGGGAGAATCACAGAGGTCACGGCCAATATTTACAAAATATTGACCTGACCTGACAAATTTGAAATTTTATTTAGATTTTTTATAACTTCTGATTGGATGTTGCTAGCCTGCCTCTCTGATGAGGCAGGCTAGGAACATCCCACACAGCTCCAAGATGACCCTGCCCTTAGAAGGGCAGCGCCATCTTGGCTGTCACATTTATTTTATTCATTTTTATTCATTTATTTTTATTTTTTTACACTTTTTTACACTTTTTTTTAGTCTGCTGGGTGCCTTGATCCCTCGAGGCACCCAGCAGAGCACCTGATCACTCATGTGATCTTTTTTGTACTGAGTGCCACGAGGTATCTTCCTGCCGCTACCGGAAGTGATCGCTCGGGGGAGCGATCACTGAGCGGACCGGCGGCAGGTAAACATATTGCAAGGATGCCTCGATGTTGAGGCATCCCTGCAATATACTCAGAGCAGCTGGAAGCGATACCGATCGCTTCCAGCGCTCTCAAGAAGTGCGGGGCACCTTTCCGGTCAAACCGGATGTTGATCGCTCCCGGGGAGCGATCACAAGGTGCCCCGGCACTTCTAACCGCCATTGCATGGATGCCTGGACTCCCAGGCAGCCTGCAATGGCGTTTGAGCTGCTGGAAGCGATCCGATCACTTCCAGCGCTCAAAAGACCGCAGGATGTACCATGTACGTCAGCGGGTCTAAAAGAGACCCGCGGCCGTGACGTACATGGTACGTCCGCGGTCTCTAAGGGGTTAAAGTGGATGATGGAACAGCAACAGCAGAGGCAGCAACAGGAGTTCCAGCTCCAGCTACTGCAGCAGATGCAATCCATTCAGAAACAGCAACATGCCCAGCAGCAACAACTACAGACAGAGACGCAGCAGCAACAGCAGGAGTTCCAAGTGGCACTTATACAGCAGCTTCTGGAGTATACAAGGGAACAAGGTGCAACAGACGGTTCTTCTAAGGAGTCCTTCTCCCATGCCCTGACCAAGATGGGACCAGAGGATGATCCAGAAGCCTACCTGACTGCATTTGAGAGACTTGCAACCCTGGCCCAGTGGAAGAAAGGTACCTGGGTTATAAGACTGGCTCCCTTTTTAACCGGTGAAGCGCAGGCTGCTTATCAGTGTTTGGCAGAAGCCGAAGCAGGGGACTATGATATACTGAAATCTGCTATCCTGAATCGTCTTGGTCTTTCTGATGAATGTTATAGAAATAAGTTCAGGAATAAGACTTTTGTTTTGGGCACTCCCCCTAGGGCTTTTGCTCAGCAGTTTAAAGATTTGGCATATAAATCGTTAAAGCCTGCTACTCGCCCAGTCTCTGAAATTATGGATTTGCTAATCCTGGAACAATACATCAAACAGCTCCCAAAGGGTCTGTCCCAATGGGTTTCAGGACACAAACGCAGTTCCTTGGATTATGCTGTCCAAATTTCAGAAGAGTTTCTGCAGGCAGAGGATACCCATGGGTATCAGGTTGCTCAAAAGCAGAGTAAAAGAGAAAAGTGGGAAACATTAGGGAAGCAACCTTCTGTTTTAAATACCCCTCTATCAGGGAGGGAGAAAGTCTCTAAGGAGAACTCAACTCTAGCAGGTCCCTGGTCTAAGGCCAGTACAGAAAGGCCTTCTGGCAATAAAGTGAGGGCTTTAAGCAATGATCAGGTACAAGAAAGGCAGCTGGTATGCTTTAAGTGTGGAGAAAGTGGGCATATTGCAAAATTTTGTTCCTCTGTGGACTCTATGGAGTGTGACTATGTTGGCCAGTGTTATGCAGTTAACTCTGAAGTAAATGACCTGGAAGCTTTTGTAGTCCCAGCATGGGTGAATGGCATAGAAGTCAGGGCCCTTGTTGATTCAGGTTGTAGGAGAATTCTGGTACAACAGGATCTTGTTAACTTCAGCTTCTTGGACTCCCAAGAACCTGTGCTCATAATGTGCATACATGGCGATGCAAAACCCTACCCCTCAGTGAAAATTAACCTTCAGATAGATGGATATGCATCCCAGGTTGTTGCAGGGGTGGCTGAAAAGTTGCCATATCCAGTGGTGGTTGGGAAGGATTGGGAACACTTTGGCAGAGTCCTCAAAGTTCAGGTCAAAGATGTGGAACTAAGAAAGGAAGAGGAATGCAGTGCAGACATATAGGATGTGGAACATAAATGCCATGTTCATCAGGTGATAGCTGGAGAAGACATGGGACAGCAAGCAGTGAATGCCAAACCTGATGATGCATTAGGGGACCCTGGGGACCCTATACCTGAGTTGGGGACAAGTCCTAGGGATGTGCGAAGGGCACAGAAAAACGACCCCGCACTGAGTGGAGCATACGACAGTCTGGCTGTTGCACACGGACATGTTTTGGATGCACTCAAGCATAGTCAGTTCCCCCATTTTATGCTAAGGCATGAATTGCTATACAGAGTTTGCAAACACCCTAATACAGGAGACCTATGTGAGCAGATATTGGTACCAAAAGGCTATAGGAGACAACTGTTACAGCTGTCTCATTTTATTCCCCTTGCAGGGCATTTGGGGAGAGAGAAGACTCTGGCCCATTTATTGTACAGGTTTTTCTGGCCTGGTGTATATAAGGAGGTAGAAAATTTATTAAAAGTCCTGCCCGGAATGTCAGCTAGTGGCTCCAAAGGGACAAGTCAAAGCACCACTTATACAGATACCATTAGTGGAACTGCCATTTGAAAGGATTGGGGTTGATCTAGTTGCTCCTCTTGAGAAAACTACAGCAGGTAACCATCATATCCTGGTAATAGTTGATTATGCAACCCGGTACCCAGAGGCGATTCCTCTCCGGAATGCCTCAGCCTCGACAATAGCCAATGAATTGATAAAGTTGTTCTCGAGAGTGGGTATTCCTAAAGAGATACTGACAGACCAGGGTACAAACTTCACATCAAAGCTTATGAAGGAGGTTTGTGCTTTCCTAAACATAAAGTCCCTTAAAACGTCAGTCTACCAGCCTCAGATGGGTTGGTAGAGAGATTTAATGGCACGCTCAAAAAAATGTTGCGGAAATTTGTGGTTGGGGCGAACAGAGACTGGGACAAATTGTTGCCATATCTATTATTTGCTATCCGTGAGGTTCCGCAGTCTTCAACTGGGTTTTCACCCTTTGAGTTGCTTTATGGGAGGAGACCTAGAGGCATACTTGACATAGTGAAGGAAGAGTGGGAGGCGCAGTCTAATTCAGACCAGAATATCTTACAGTACACTATACAGTTGAGAGAGAGATTTAAAAGGGTCGGGCAATTTGCTGCTAGTAACTTAGAAACTGCCCAACAGGCGCAAGCTCTCAGCTATAACAGAAATGCAAAAGCTCGGGAGTTTATGCCCGGAGATAGTGTTATTGCTTCTACCTAGTTCAGAAGGTAAGCTGTTGGCGAAATGGCAAGGACCTTATGAGGTAATAAGAAGAACGGGGGATGTTGACTATGAAATCTTCCGCCACGGACATAAGAAGGAAAAACAAATATATCATATTAATCTGTTAAAACTCTGGAGAGCTGATGAAAACTTGTTTATTGCTCCCAGAGCGGATAGGCTAGACGTGGGGCCAGATGTATGTGAAATTCAGGAGAAATCAATGGGCGTGACTTTGGGAAAAGAATTAAGTCCAGCCCAGCAAAAGGGAGCACAGTGGCTACTCGAGGCCTTTACCGATGTGTTTTCTACACGTCCAGGAAATACACACTTAATTACACATCACATAAAGACGAAAAGTGATGAAGTTGTTAGATTGAGGCCATACTTGATACCATAGAAATTGCGGAAGGTAGTACAAGAAGAAATAGAGAGCATGCTGAAGCTGGGGGTTATAGAGCCTTCAAACAGAGAGTGGTGCAGCCCAATAGTTCTTGTACCAAAACCCGATGGCTCGGTCAGGTTTTGCATTGATTTTAGGAAGGTAAATGCAATAACCAATTTCGATGCCTATCCTATGCCACGAGTTGACGAAATGTTAAACCAACTGGGTAAAGCCAAATATATTACCACACTGGATTTAACCAAAGGCTATTGGCAAATCCCTTTGACAGAAGCGTCAAAAGAGAAAACAGCTTTTGCTACACCTGTAGGTTTGTTCCAATTCTGTGTGCTGCCGTTTGGGCTTCATGGGGCCCCTGCGACGTTCCAGAGGCTCATGGATCATATTCTTACCCCTCACGAACAGTATGCCTCTGCCTATCTAGATGATGTGGTCATTTATAGCACTGACTGGAATGACCACCGTGACAAAGTGGCTGCGGTTTTGAGGTCATTGAGGTCAGCAGGTCTCACAGCAAACCCAGCGAAGTGTGTATTAGGGAAAACAGAAACCAGATACTTGGGCTATGTTTTGGGCAATGGCCTTATTAAGCCTTTGCAAGACAAGGTTGCAGCACTGGCTAAAATGCCTGTTCCTACCAATAAGACGCAGGTCAGGGCATTTCTTGGCTTGGCTGGGTACTACAGAAAATTTGTGCCACGTTTTTCTACCCTGGTAGCCCCTTTAACGGACTTGACCAAAAACTCTGCTCCAAACAAAGTGATTTGGACTTCCAAATGTACCAAAGCATTTACCGAATTAAAACATACGCTGTATGATCAGCCGGTGCTGCGCAGTCCTGATTTTGACAAAGAGTTTGTACTATATACAGATGCCTCAGAGGTGGGCTTAGGGGCTGTATTGTCCCAAGAATTTGATGGAGAGGAACACCCCATCCTCTATTTAAGCAGGAAACTACTTCCCAGAGAGGAATTTTGCCGTAATAGAGAAGGAATGTTTAGCAGTGAAATGGGCTATTGACTCTCTGCGCTACTATCTGTTCGGCAGGCACTTTCTCCTTGTGACCGACCATTCTCCTCTACGTTGGCTTCACACCATGAAATCCAAGAATGCACAGCTCACTAGATGGTATTTGGAATTACAAACCTACTCCTTCAGTGTCTGGCATCGTCCCGGAAAGGAGCACCTGAATGCGGATTTCCTATCTAGGGATGTGTTTGGTGTGGGAGAGTGTGCCTGGGGGTCCACTCTAAGGGGGGAGGTATGTGATGGGGTGTATATAAGGTTCCCTGAGGGAAGGGTTAACTTGGCAGGGTTGATCAGCCCAGCAACACACACAATGGCTTGATGTTGTGATTGCTGGGGCTTTAAAAGAGACACGCCTATACAGGCACAGGAGGTTCATTTTTTGGTGGATCTCCCCTCAGACAGACACAGCTCCTAAAGGCTTGTGATTTGAGGACACAATCTTTTGTTATTGTTACATTGATTGCTGGATAGAAGAGAAAGGTTTTCTTCTTTTGTTTATTAGGTTGAACCAAGCAGCTGTGCCTGTATACACCTACTGTATGCTACAAGGAATAAAGACTGCTTGATGAAACACTTTCCCTGCTGTGGTGTTCATGTGACAAGGTCCACTCCATTACACACACATACATTAGTTAGCTGTTATTTTGTGCATGAACATTGGCATATAGACAATTGAAGGCATCCCAACTCCACCACAGTGAAACAACTGCTAGTATTTGGCCAGAGACAGTTATATTCACTTGTCAATGGTCAATCATGAAACAATACTGCAAAAACCTGTGATATTGTGTATCACTGATTCTGCTCAGAATCAGTAGTTTACTTATTAAAAATGTTAATCCGTTAACAGCTTTGTATCTATGCCTAACAAGAATAATTATTTTGTCTGTTTAAGCACCTTGTATTGCAATCAAATGTCTAATGAAAAAAAAAGACAAATTTAATTTGATTTTCTTTATTAACTCTGGATTTGGGTCTGTAATAGTATATGATTGCTATTTCAGGCAACATGTTCAAAATTTTCTATTGTGTGGTACAAGAGAGCTTCATGAGCAAATGTTGGATTTTTTTCCCCAACGCAAATGCTTTATATTGCATTCTAATTGGCTAGATGTACATCGCTTTGCATTTTATTTATTTTGCTTGAAGTGTCCAGTGTTGGTCAATTGCTGGCCACTTTATACTAAATATACAAATGAGTCATTCTACATAAATTAAAGCTAGGTACAACTAGATATGTGCATTTTGTTTAGTTTTGAACAAACTTATGCGGATTCATTTTTCGGAATCACTTCCGAAATAATGAATCTATTCGTGCGAAATGATAGCAAAAATTAGATGAAACAGTATAATACGAATCATTTCATTTTTACTAATCAATTTGTTGTACCGTTTCACTTAGACTGAGACTCAGCACTGCAGCACTGCATCACTGCATCCCTGTTCATTGGCCATGGTGCTGAATCTGTTGTATTTGGCACCACAGGCCATGGACAGTACCATGGCGCCTTTCAGTGCGATTCGGAGGCAGTGAATATCACCATAGACAAGTAATTGTTAATCTATTCAGAGAACGCCGAACAGCAGTGAAATGTCAGGGAAATTCCCTGATTTCTTTTGGGGGTTCATTCGACAGGTTTAATCAGGCGAATCCCTAGGTTTCAATATAAAAAAAATCCCCCCTTCTATTAAATATTTATTCAACCATTTATTCTTTTCATTTGCAGCAAAAAAAGTTTGATTTATTGGATTCTTAGAATTTTTGAGTATTTGTATTTTTTTGGTGAAATTTTTGGATTCCCAATTATTTTAAAAGACGAGGCTTTTTTTCTTTGCCAAACGCAGCATTTTTTTCTTTCCTTCGGCGAGTGCTGTCCTTGGTGCTGAAAACTATTTCAACACCAAGGACAGGGGGATTACATATCTTTCAATCCTCATTATTTAACCCTAGGCTAACATTTATTTATTCATTCGTTTCATCATTCTGAAATAATGAATAAAAACGAAATAACGAATCGATACGAAATTTGAATTACTAGGCTCCAAAAATAACAAATAGATCCGAAATGCGAATCACGGTATCATAACGAACGCACTGAAACAAATTAAAAAATGTAACGAATCGATCCGAAACTAAACAAAACTAACAGGGTTATTAAGAGAGAGGCGAAAAGCAGGAGAACTGGCAGGAGAAAAGAACAAGCTAGACCAAATATCTGATTTGGAAAGTGAGATAAATGGGAGAGTAGAATTCGACAAGCTAATGTTTGTTTAAGGTGCTGTTATGTACCAGGACTTACAGTAAATATTTACATAAAAGCACCTGCATAAACGTAATAACTTAACTTGACTTAGTTAAGAAAAAAGAAGGTTGAGGACTGAATTTATAATAAGCAAATAAAATCAAATTCACTACAATAGCAAACACACAGTTCTTTTGATTCTCAAAAAATGGGTCTATTAAAGAGATGAATATGAATATATTTAGTATGGAATATGATTTTACAGTATATTGGAGAATATTGTAACTGTACTTTATATTAGTAGTTGTATATTAAACGTATCATTCTCTTAGTCATACCTAATCATACCTGGTTTAGTAACACCATATTTTTGCAAGACATTCCAAATTAGAATATAATGTCTGTAAAAGCTACAAGGATAGGTAGATAGATAGTCTAAACTCGGCAGTATTTTGCAGAATCTTCTATGTGTTTTAGTTTTATCTCATGTATTTTTCCAAGCTGCTTCTAACATATTGTAATTGGTTTTATGTGCAGCTGGTCGAGTGTTACCTCTCTATTTATCCAGAAATGAAGAAGCAGCAGACACAATACAACAGTATAATGTTACTGGCCTGGAGGTTGTTGAAAGAACAATTTACTACAGCAAGAACATAGGCAATTTCAAAGACACAAGAGGAAAGTTTGTTACTAAAAATGAGGTGTGATGGCCAAAAGAATATGAAATTATTGCTTTATTGTACAATGTAATTTCAGAAGCAACATCCATGAAAATAAGCATGCTACACTAAACGACAATATGGTCGTAATTAAAAACACAGCTCAAATTTTAAAAAAAATGGTTTCTTGGTAAAAGCAAAATGTTTTGAAAAAGTGATTTAGTGATAGCATGAATGATTATGTGATCATTTGTATGTATCCTCAAGTCATGTCCAAAAAGAAAAATGCTAAATAGTACAATCACAAGCTATAATTTTTTATTATTACTAATATATACAATAAGACCTCAATAGTTATATTCGCCATCAACGCACAACACAATACATGTATATTAATGATGAAAATATCAATATTCACTTATAAACAATATTCAGAAAATGATCAATAGAAATATTTATATAAACATACAAACAAACATGTCGGCTCTCCGGGACTAAAAGCCCCAAAATTAAATTTTTCCATTTAAAATTCTCAGACGAGTCTACGTTTCAGCTCCAACCCGGAGCTTCCCTCAGGATATATGTTGAGAGTGTGATTAGGGGCAGGGTGGCAGACCATATGTCATTATCAGACTGGAGTAGTTTAAATGGAGTCTAGGAGAAATGGGATTATTTAACAGGTGGCATTATTGAAGGCTACAGACAATTGCTTTAGGCTTCTTAGCAAAAGCAAAAAAGGGGAAAAAAACTACTGTGGTACTCTATAGAAGAGGTCGAAATAGTAAAGAACGCAAAGATAGTTTTTTTTATAATTATTGAATGCTGAGGGAAGAAGATAGGCAAACCTATAAGATTAGGCACAAAGAGGCAAAGCAATTTATAAGAGTTTCCAAGGCACACATGGAGGAGAAAATAGCCCAGTCAGTAAAAAAGGGGACAACAATTTTTTTAGATACATAAACGACAAAAGTAAAACAAGGATCAGATAGATTAAAAACAAAGGAAGGAAAGCATGTAGAAGAGGATAAAAGTCTAGCTGACTGCCTCAATGAATATTTTTGTTCAGTCTTTACGGAAGGAAAGGGACCTCAGTTAGGAGAAAACACTAAAGAGACATTTACATATGAGCTTACAGAGGATGAGGTTCTACTTCAGCTTTCTAAAGTAAAGACAAATAAGTCAATGGGGCCTGATGGGATTCACCCAAAGTTATCAAAAGAGCTCTAAATTTATTGTTCTAACATTTCTTGTTCAGCCATTCTGGGGTAGAACTCTATGAAACACATATGCATAAAATATTATATTTCTCACTCATTCACTCACTTAGTGAAAATAGAGTTTATAAAAGGCAAACTCAGTAAGTAATATGATGTACTGATATTAAGTTATAATTATAATATAATGAATAGTAACACTGACCTTTTAATGTCTTATCAACCAATGTGTGAACTTTGAAAATGAAATATACACATTAACAAGCAACATAAAAGAGAAATGTCAATTTATAGAATTAAAAAGACATTATCAGTAGCTGTCAGTGACATTCATGAACATATGTTGATTTAAAATATCAATTACCTATGAAATGGAAAGAACATCACTGTCTGCATTGATGTTTATGGCAGATCATGTTCCATGTTTCCCAAAGGTTAGATATCTAGATTTTAGGTCTCTATATTCTTATTCAAATTATTTTCATTTTAACAAAATAACAATATAAACTTATCAATGCTAAAGGAAATTGATAAAAATACAAATATAAAACAGGAATGTTGACCAAACCATTCTCTTAACGGGTTATTCAGAGAGCACCGAAATGTCGCCGACACTTGCACTTGCGGGAATCAAAATTCCTCTCCCTGTGGTGAATTCAGCATTCACCGCAGGGTCCCCGGAGTGCAAGGAAAACCCACCGCAATCCCGCTGGAAAAAACACGCGAAAACACCAGAAAAAGCCACCGATCCGCCGATTACAGCACAGACCAGCCACTGGGAAAAAGCCAACAAGCTGACGAACAGGGTAAAAATAAACCAGTACGCTTGAAAGTTTCAAAATTTAAATGCTGTTTGCAAAAAAAAACTACTGAACGAAAATGTCTGGAATTTACATATAAGATCCTATGAATGATAATAAAAAGGTCTGTTAAAGAAAAATAAAAAAACGATTTAAAGAAAAATGCCTAAAAGACCCTAAAAAAATCAATAAATAAAGAGACTTTAACTGCAGAATAAAATGATAAATAGTTTATTAGATCTTGGATTAAAACGGGAATATTATTAACAATGAAGCCTATGAGGTCCGCCTGAATAAACCTGACGAATGAAATGACTGAACAGCAGGGCATTTCGCCAACGTTTCCCTGCGGTTTGGTGTTCTCTGAATAGATTAACCATTGCTTCTCTATGGGAGATTTACTGCCCTCGAACAGGCACCGTACGTGAAGGCAATTCGCCAAAATTTGGAAACCTGCCTGCTCTCTGAATAGCCGAATAGCACCGAAATGTCAACGTATGCTGAATTTCAGTGTCCGGTGACATTTCTGGGCCAGATCAGCTCTGTCTGCATAACCCCTACAGTAAATTTGTAGGAATCATAATAGTTTCACAGGAAAAGATGAGAATAGTGAAAGAGGAGCAGGAGTGATTAGAGCAGGGATCTCAAAGTCTGGCCCCCCCATATGTTGATGGTCTACAATTCCCAGAATTCTTTGAACACAATAAATAGCCAGAGAATCATGGGAGTTGTAAATCAGAAACATCTGGGGCGACATGGGTTTGAGATCCCTGGTTTAGAGGGTTTGTGAAGAAAAGTCCTTTGGCACATGCAGGTAGTTTTCTAAAGCTGCAAAGTGCGTCGATCTGGAGGTTACAGTCTTCTTATGATGTTTTGTTTTAGGGGGAGGCAGTATAAGTTAATGTCAGTTATATTGTGGTAAAAATGAATAAACACTGGCTTGACCCGTGAGCTTCACCATTAAGCACCCATATTGTGCCTTAGCGCAGCCATGCCCCTTTGGTATTAACAATTTTTTCTGTATACTTCATAGGATCTTTTGTCTCAGACATGAAGAAATATATCATGAACATATATGCATAGCAAGATCTAACAGTGACATTATATATTTCTCGACCACATAAGAAAAGGTCCTATGTTTCAGAGAAATATGCATATTCTTATAATTTGCTTCAAGAATTAGTTGAATACACCGTAAACATGTAGTGTAGCATAAAGAATAAATGGAGATTGTCCATGGACTGTATCAAATCTAGTCATTTTTGGAAATTGGTTCTTAAAATTGACATACAGGTTTATATAAGTATTCCAGCCACACATTAATTTAAACTCACAGATTGAAAATGACTATCTGTTTACATTGCTAAGTTGTTTCACTGAGAAGGTAATTGGCTGCTTATACTTAATGCATTACAAGGTGTCTGCAATGCCAAAATATATTTCTACTCTTACAGGGTTATTCAGAGAAAGGTGAAAATCAGGAGAATTGGCAGAAGAGAATAATCTAGATCAAATAATCAATTTGGAAAGTGAGATAAATGGGAGAATTTTTCTGCTTTGGCTATTTTGACCTAGAATTTTCACTTCTCCAATCATTCTCCTGAGTTTCACCTTTTTTTGAATAGACCTGTATCTCTCGACTTTTTCAGGCACCTGTGAAGCGGGTTGTTCGGCGGGTAGTAATGTGCAGTGTGTATATGAGCTCCACACACACACAATGACCCCTCACACTGAGTATACACACACACAATGACCCCTCACATTGAGTATATAAACACATACACAGGGGCGGACTGACAACTAATGAGGCCCCCGGGCAATAGGAGGTCATGGGGCCCCCCTTGTTCCGCATCCACAGGAGGCCACACCCATAAAAACCCACTCCCTACAACGCAACACCCACATGTACATTATTGTGCTAAAGAATTTGTTTCTGAACTCCTAAAAATAACCTTTTTGAAAATTGTGTGAATAAAATCCATTTGGACCCAGAAGCGAATTGTGCCCCCCCACATACTTACAGATGGTCACCGCACTGCTGCAGCAGCCATCACCCACTCATTGCAGGTAAGGCTGCGCCGCAGCACAGAAAGTCCCTGTGGAAAATGTGGGAAACTGCCGATCACTTTAACAGATACTGTACAATCCTGACACACTGCACATTACAGAGCTCCACAGCAATAAAACTCACTGGAATGTGCAGTGTGTATGAGCGTATTACAGAGCTGCACAGCAATAAACCCACAGTAATGTGCAGCTCACACATGGATCTATTGGCCCCAGCAGCTCACACATGGGTATATATTGCCCCCAGCAGCTCACACGTGGGTATATACTGCCCCCAGCAGCTCACACGTGGGTATATACTGCCCCCCGCAGCTCACACGTGGGTATATACTGTCCCCCAGCAGCTCACACGTGGATATATGTTGCCCCCAGCAGCTCACACATGGGTATAAATTGCTCAAACATTGATATACATTGCCCCCAGTAGCTGAAACATTGATATGAATTGCCCCAGTAACTCAAACATGGACATAAATTGCCCCCAGCAGCTCAAATATTGATGTAAATTGCCCCAGCAGCTCAAACATGCATATAAATTGCCCCCAGCAGCTCAAACATTGATATAAATTGCCCCAGTAGCTCAAACATTGATATAAATTGCCCCCAGCAGCTCAAACATGCATATAAATTGCCCCCAGCAGCTCAAACATTGATATAAATTGCCCCAGTAGCTCAAACATGGACATAAATTGCCCCCAACAGCTGAAACATTGATATAAATTGCCCCAGTAGCTCAAACATGGACATACATTGCCCCCAGCAGCTCAAACATTGATATAAATTGCACCCAGCAGCTCAAACATGCATATAACTTGCCCCCAGCAGCTCAAACATTGATATAAATTGCCCCAGTAGCTCAAACATGGACACAAATTGCCCCCAACAGCTCAAACATGGACATAAATTGCCCCCAACAGCTCAAACATTGATATAAATTGCCCCCAGCAGCTCAAACATTGATATAAATTTCCCCCAGCAGCTCAAATATTGATATAAATTGCCCCAGCAGCTCAAACATGGAAATAATTTGCCCTCAGCAGCTCAAACATGGAAATAAATTGCCCCCAGCTCAAACATGGGTATATATTGTGCCCCCCAGCTCAAACATGGGTATATATTGAACCCCCTGATCAAACATGGGTATATATTGCACCCCCCCCCCCGTTGCTCACTGGCAGCACTGTCAGTAGGGGCCGATTTGAGGCAATGCAGAGGGGCCCCGCCAGTTTCCCTCTGATCATTGAACAGGCAGCCAGAAGCTCTCTGAAAATGCCATGGTGGCGCCTGCGCTGCCCCCTCACGTGTCACGTGAGGGGGCGGCACAGGCGCCACCGCGGCATTTTTGGAGCGCCGCTGGCTGCCTGTTCAGTGATCGGAGGGAAACCGGCGGGGGCCCCTCTGCGTTGCCTCAAACCGGGCCCCTACTGACCCGCGGGCCCTCGGGCAGTGCCCAACAGGTCAGTCCACCCCTGCACATACACAATGACCTCTCACACTGAGTACACACACACAATGACCTCTCACATGGAGTATACACACGGAGTATACACACACACACACACGAACTACCGTCAGACTCGGTAGATTCATAATATGTCATTATTATATGTATACGTTATGTCATGTCTGTATATTATAACAAAAAATGCAATAAAATATGTATTTTCAATAATTTACAACGTGTAAAGTGTTTTTTTTCACATTTTAACATGCAAGCAATTGCGGTTATATTTTGTATGGGGTGCGCTTGTTAAAAAAATTAGAGATGGGGTCTCGTTACTTTTTTTTTGGGGAAAAGTACGCGATTTTTAACAAACGCACCGCATACAAAAATCGTTAGTGCAGCATCATTGTTCACATTATAATTGAAATGGGAACAATATTGCTGCATTAACAAACCAAAAAAAAGAAAAAAAAATTGTTTATTTTTTTTTTATAATTTTTTTTTAATTTTTTTTTATTCTTATTTTTAATTTTTTTTTTTTTTACAAAATTTTTCACAGTAGTGTTTGGTATCGTTGGAACGGCCATGCTCTGGCCGATCCAGCAATACCAAACTTTAACCCCTAGCTGCCACGGATCGGGAGATAGGGAGTTCATTGGAACTCCCTATCTCCACCGTTGGTGGCAGTTAGGGGTTAACTCTAGGACTGGCGTCATCGTGCTATGCACGATGACGCCAGTCCTCAGGGGGAGTTCCCGGAGGCTTGGCCGACATCCAAGATGTCGGCCAGCTCCGGGAAAGGATCGCGAACCGGCGCTTTTCAGCGCCGATTCGCGATCCAGCTCCCCAGGGGTTAATGCCAGGCACCATTTGGAAGGGCAGGCTGTGCCCTTCCAAATGGTGCCTGGGTTAACCCCGTAACACCGCCGATCGGGAGGGAGAGAGGTACGAAGGACCTCCCCCCTCCCTTTCAGGCGCCTCCTCCGCACATGCGGGGGGGGGGCGCCTGAATTAGGTGTCATCGCGCTGTCGCGATGACACCTAATTTCAGCGGCGGCGGTTCCGGATGCCGGGCTGACATCGAGGATGTCAGCCTGCACCGGAGGGGCCAGCGATCTGCCGGAACCCGGCCGAACGCTGACCCCAATGGGAGGACGCGCTCAGCGCGTCCTCCACACAGCAGCGGTAATGCGGAGGACGCGCTCAGCGCGTCCTCCGCATTGAAGTGGTTAACCCCTTAAGGACCAGTGCTCTGTAAAGCCAATCATTATTGATGTAGATGTTACGTCATTTGTCATCAAGGGCTTAATAAAATCTTTATCACACTCTTTAGATTTAAACGTAATATTCCAGTATTTGTATGTCATGTACCTCTCGTGAAGGGTCTATGTTATTATTATTATTCTTATTCTTTATTTATAAAGCGCCAGCATATTCCGCAGCACTGAGCATACAATTATTATTGTGTTAGAAATGTCATCATAAAGTGTACAAGCTGAGTCCATAGAGTCTCTGACTATCCATTGTCATATATACCTTGCTTTATACATATAATACATTCCCTCATCTAACAGGATAGTAGCCAGTCCCTGTGCATTTTAACCCCTTAAGGGTGGCTAGGTGTCATGTGTGAGTCTCTGATGGCGATGTTTCTATACATCCTACAAATCCGCCACTTCACGAGCAGGTTATGGGGACCTCCTAGGCACGATATTTGAAGGAATTTTTCATTTTTATTTTTAACCCTTATTTTACAGAAAACTCACTGTTCCTTTAAAAACTTATTTTTTAAACTTTTTGTCCTTGTTTCCTGTCCCCCAGGGCACTACCCGGACCCCCATACACCTTTTATGGCAAATATCTTGCGTATATGCCCTCTTGGAGAGCACTCTAAAAATCGAACTTTTGAGTCCCATTGACTTGCATTGAGTTTGGTTCGAGTTCGAGTTCGAACTCGAACTTTTGAAATTGTTCGAGTTCGAATGCGAACCGAAAACGGGGGTGTTCGGCGCATCCCTACTCAGCACACGGGTGAAATGGTTCAGCAGTGAGGGGGTTAATGCACTGTAACCTCCTGTAACAGTTGAACTGCAAGAGGAATTTACAGCTTAACTGGAAGAAGATGGGAGCTGGTAGCATTAATGAAGGGGGCTGTTACACTTAACAGTTCACTCATTAATACTACTGGCGCAGCTGTAATAAAGTCCCTGATGGTTAATCATTCAGTACCTTCACCGCCCTATAAATTGAAAATTAGTGATGTATTATCCTCTAATGACATTTGGAAAGCGATTGCCCCAGTACAAATTTGCATATATATTTGTAGAAATGTAAAAATAGGAATTTGTGGTAAATCCTAACTTAGTTGTACTGCATTATCTTCCCTATAAATAATAAAAATACTAAAACCTGTTTTTGTTTGTCTATAGTTTGTTTTTCTTTCTATTGGTTGCAAGTAATAACAATGTTTTGTAATCACATTTAAAAAATAACTAAAAGGATACAATTCGGAATACAATACTTTAAATCCCAATGGTGTTTACTGTTTGCATGGTTGATAACAACAACAACAACACTAACTTTGATGCAGTAGAACAAAAGGATTGAATAGTTTACAAGTAATGAACTTTATTAAACCAAGATTCTGGCTCATTAAAATCCTCTGCTACCTGTTATGAGAAAATTCAAAAGGCTTAAATGCTTCTTGAACTACCCCATTTAACTCTGATATTTAAATGAATTTGAGATTCTTTGTGGCCACAGGCGACATCAAAGAAAACATCATGTACCAGAATTAATTTACTTGCAATGCTGCAAAGTTAATCACCTGCACAATTATGCAGTCATATGCAAAAAAATATAGTGAATTAAAGAGGAAGTATGTGTGTCCCACATGTAGTTATGTTTGATTTTTTTTTAAGGGAAACAAAGAGAAGAATATTAATAAATTTAGACCTCCTGTGCTTTGTTTTTTTTTTTTGTGTGTCTGAAAAGCAAATTAATAGTGATCAAAATAAAATATATGAAATGAACCCCTTAAATGCCCAAAGTGATAAGAGAATTAATACTTGGTTTGCATGAGTTTATTTTTCCACTGCATGATTTCCAGAATACAAAAGAAAAATAATTTGTGCTCAACTCACAGGTAAGGATGGGAAAACAGAACTTGGAAAAATCTTTTCTTTACTATGCTATTTGAATTATTCATTAACTTTTATTGCACATCAGCCAGGATGAAAGTGAAAAGTGACCATAAGCAGAAAAAAAGTTACAGTCTTCTCATCTCGAGGGTGGAAGTAAGATAAATTATAAGTTAGAAAGCAAGATCATTTTCCATTCCAGGCCAATTCATTCATCTGATAAAAGAAGGCTCCTTTCAGATTTTGTCGGTAAATTAAATGCCTCAGTGTTACAGTAGAGGATATATTATTAGGGGATATGAATTATTCACAAGAAGCTTCTATCATAGGTAGGACAAGCAGACACAATAAGAAGCATGGGAATTAATTCAGTACTAGATTGCTGATCTACTATATGCCGGATATAGATATTGTTACATGTCCACAATCTGGCTTCAGAAAGTTGCTCATTTAGCAACAATTTGTCTTTATACACCTCGTTAGCTAGTTTTAATAGGTATAGCAAATAAACACTTGATACCATTCTTCTATAATGTTAAACTGATTTGTTTAAATGCTTTCAAGAACATGAAATAAGATAAAAGAATAAATACATTTTTAGTATACAGGTTTCACAAACAGACGATTACCAGCTGGCAAACGCCATCATTATACTGTGTCCTTCTCACATATTAAGGCTGCAAGACTTGGTTCTTCTTCTTTCCATGCGCCCATAAATATTGACACTGCTCACTCGGCTGACAAACTCGAATATACTTTACCTGACTTGCGTCATTTTCAGGCACTTACGTCCAATGTGTCAATATTTCCCCTTAAAGTTTTTGCACAGGATTAGTGATTCTGACCTATCAGAGAGCAAATACGCTTATATATGTTTGCTCTGTGCTTTGTTTGTTGCATGGTCGTTATACACCAGGGTGCATTCTGTATAGACTATTGTACTTGTTCTACTGTGTACTGACCCAGACTGTATTTATGACTCTACTGTATATCTCCTGTCCTGACTCCTGTCTTGTTTAACTGTCTCTGCTGGTCTCTGTACTTCTGGACCTTAGCTTGTTTACTGAGGTTGACTTATTCGACATTCTTCTATCCCCCCTTAAGACTCTATCCCAGCAATTTAAAGGACCACTATTAGGGTTTTCTTATGTTACTGGGTTACTTCTTCATTCTCGGGGTCACAAGTAAAAATGGCATCATTTTCCTACACCAGCTGATGAAGTCACAAATTGGCAAAACGCGTCCTGGTCGGGTTGGTTATCTTTTTGTTTTTTATATAAAGCAGTTTTATTAAAGAGTTTTTAAAATCTGCTGCTGTTTTAGGACGAAGGCTTATTGGGTAGAACCTTAAACCCATCGGCTTATATCTCAGAGTCAGGTAAGGCTCTTTATAGAGTATGTGTAAAATTGGCTGCATCTAATATAGATTGTCATCGATTATCAAAATTACACTGGGTGAGACCCTATGTGTCTTTCCTTTGTTCTTTAAATTCCTATATCATTGATTGACAGCTGGACTGAAACAAAAAGGAGAGGAGAGAGAAGGTGTGTGGGAACCTGTGAATATAGAAGGCAATTTCCCACCTGCATACGAGCCTTGAACCAGGAAAGGGTCAGAATATTGTGAGAGTCCTCTCCTGTTGATTATATATTATTCCTTGACAGAATGTACCACACCATGTGGGATTCATTTTTTATTTATTTTCTATGAGCTGATACCAAGGCATGCTATATTGGACTCTAAAAGGACGTTATTAGTTCTATCGACGGACTTATTTAAAGGTTGTGTATGTGAATGTGCCTTATTAGCAAATCTGAGGTTTTTACGCCACATTATTTTTCTACTTTAGAAATAGGATTGTGTCAAATACAGCAAATGTAATATAGATAATAAAACAGGTCAGAGATATCTTCTACTTATGGGGATTTAGTGCTAATAATGAGATTATTAACAATGCAGCTTCCAAAAATACAGAGAGAATCTAATCGTAAGGCCTATATTTGCGAATAATGCCAGTATATGCGAAAGTGAATAATGTTGGTATATAGAAATTACAGTTACATCTTGTATCTGTATTGTAACCATCTGAATCTTATTCCTGTACAGTAGTTCAGTAGATTGAGAAGATCAGAGGCCCAATAAACAAGCCTTGGGGAACCCCGAATTACAACGTTAGTGAAGGAGATGAGGTACTGGAGAGGGAGGTACTATAAGAGTAATTGGGAGGTAAGAATTAAACCAGAATAGTACAGTGCCATGTAGGCTGAAGGAAAAAAGAATTTCTAAAACAGTAGGGTGGTCGACAGAGCCAGTGCCAGCCGAGAGAAATCAAGAAGAAAAAGTAAAGAGTAGTGACCTTTCGCAGCCTTCAGGCTACTTATTACTTTAGTAAGTTTGGTTTTGATGGAGTGATAGTAAGGATGCTGCCTAGATGGATCTTCAGCAGCACCTTTCCTGCACAGTCCTGGCTTCCAGAGCACTGCACCATCCACAGGTGCTTCTAATCACCAGCCCTTTGCTCCACTTTGCAAGGGAGGAGCACCCACAATTCCATGCTTCCACGGGAAACAAGAAGTCTATTACCTTGTCTTTATCCAGAATACCAGCTCCTGCCCAAAGACCCTCCGCTCAAAGACCTCTCTGATACAGTTCTGCTCAAGGACCCCTCTGCTACAGTTCCTGCTCAAAGACCCCACTACTACAGCTCCTGCTCAAAGACCCTCTGCTAAATGTTCCTCGTGCACCTTTTGCCCTCACCGCCCTCCTGTGAGTTCCTTGTGTATCGGTCTCCTCCTATCCCTATGTGTTGTGTGTGTATATAGTGTATCGATTCCAGCCCTTTTCCTCCTATGTCTGCATTTGTGTATATCAGCCATTTATTTTAAGAAGAGAAACAGGACAATGGTTAGAGGGCAAGGTAGAGTCAATCTTTTTAAAACATAGACATAATTAGAGCATGTTGGAAGGACCTGGTTGGGAAGATCTTGGTGGAGAGTGAAAAGTTAAAAAGTTACTTGATTGTACTCTTCTGTGTGTCTAACTTGTATGTATATAGTTATTCTGTCTTACCCATTGTATAGCGCTAAGGAACTTGCTAGCACTTTCTAAAAACTTGGAACTGTAACTTAAAACCTGTGATTAAGATGGAGGAGATGAGAGGAAAACTTTGAGACAGAATAGGATCAAGAGGGCAATTAGTAAGATGAGAGGAGGACATGACAATAGCTACCTAGTTGCAGGTTGTAAATTTCTTAGTGTTGCAGATGGAAATGGACAAGGAGGGTAAAAAGCAGATGTAGGATATTAGAATCAAGCATCCTGTCTGATGGAATTTATTTTATTTTTAAAAATAAATGGCAAGATTTTTAGATGTAAGTGAAGAAGAAGGAGGAAAGGGTGGAGAACAAAGAAAGGTGTGAAATGTGGAGAACAAGCATTTGGGGATTTGAGGGCAAAATGGGAACTGAGACAAGAAAAGCAGGCTTGTTTAGAAAGGCTGAGAGCAGAGAAGACCTCTACTCTTCCTAAATGAAGGATACAGAGAACAGACCATTCACTGGTGTCCTTTCATGGTCATTTACCATGCCTAACCCTGCATGATTGTGTAATCTTATACAGGTCTAATGTGACTGTCCATGGAGGCCTATTGACTTGACAATTAAATTAACGTTTAATTCGTAAATCTATCCACTTTCATTAACATGATTTATCTATGGTCCGTTTCATTTGACGGCTTGAAATGTTTGTTTGTTCTTACCTCTATCCCCATTCTAGTTGTCTATATCTTTACATTTCTTGTCAACACCAGTTCCCAACATTTATACTACTGGCATGCCAATTACAGTGAGTACAATTTATTTGTGGTCCATTTCATTTGACAGTTTGAAATATTTTTATGTATGTATGTAGAAGATATAGAGCTAGAAATATGCATAAAACATGGGTACTTGGTTCATTATTACCATTAGAACATTTTTACAGATTATAAGTGTATCCCTATGAATTTGATTAAGTATCATGAGACAGCCACATGTTAAGACCTGCACATTCCACCTGAAACATAAAAACCACAGTGACATGCTTCAATTATATGCATAATATTGAACATAACATTTTTAATTGTTACATGTAAAAGCAATGATACGTTTATCACAGACTACATTTTTTTTCGATAAATTCTTATCTGCATATTCTTTTACCAGCTGTCAAATTCCAACTTATTTTGATGTTCAGTAAATTAATAAAAATGTGTTGTGTCATACATGATATACCCTAGGGTTGTTATTATACACAGAATATATTGATACAAATGTAAATTTGAAAATGAAGACAGTAATTACCTTACAGTCCCTTGACAACAACATGTCATTTAAAATTAAAGGATGCAAATTTGGTAACAAAATAAACTATTAAACAGGCAGTATTTTGGATGGTAACCCTTCCCTGTTATGAATTTAAAAAAAGTCATAATATATACAAAAAAGTGGGGTTAACCCTTCACTACTGTGATCATGTATACACAACAATCAGACACGGCAGCCCGAGTTTGTGTTAACACAATCTAGGCTGTGCTGTGTGATTGCAAATGAAATGTGTTTGTTGCAAACAAATTTCATTTGCTTTTGGACTCTAAAAGAAATATGAACAAATCCTAAAATAGTAACATTTTATTGAGAACTACAATGAAACATAAAGCATAAAACACATATATTATGAAAAAAAACGGTGGTATCAAAGAGCAAATAGGTAATCACTCAATTCTGGTGGAGGGTGTGTATAGAGACCTGGACCAACAAAATGGGGTGGCAGTAAACAATATTGCAGCAGCTGAACACAGGTCTACTATAATATAAGCGGCCGCCTTATATAACGACATCTAGCAAGCAGAGTTGCAAAAAAATGGAATGGCATAGTGGAACAGATAACAACAGTGCAAATGCAAAATATGCAAGGCTAACTCATACCTCGGCAGTTCGTACTGCCTACTATACCCTCTGAAAGTCTATATGGTAATCAATAGACCAGCACGCACCAGGACAATTTGCCAAAAAGAAGATGCTCATACCCAATGAGAGTAATGCATACTGTTAAAAAGACATGCCGCTATGACTCAACGTGTTTCACCGTATACACGGCTTTCTCGAGAGTGGCCAAACACATCTTGGGGTACCTGTAATTACAACTCCTTGTAATTACCGTTAATTTCACTTTTTTTTAAAGCTTCCAACAATTCTTACCCCCTTCAGGATTACTACAGTTCTTAACCCATTCCAGACTTTTTACAAGGTTTTTAACCCTAAGCACTGTAGAAAATGATTAACCTTGAACTGCAGGGAGCTACAGAAAGGACTCAGTCTTTGGTAAGTGAGTTGATCCAATATTAGCAGTCATTAGGTGGGAAGGATAGGATCTGCCAAAACGTGGAATACATTGGCGGTGTTGGCAGGCTAAAGCAATTCATGGCCATATATTGTGAATCAAATTTCCATAATTTTCAAAAGAGCTTAGGGTTAAAAACCTTATAAAAAGTATTGAATGGGTTAAGAACTGTAGTTCAGCAGAAGCACAGTCAGGTAGGACCAGCTTATAGCTGTGGTTAGCTTTTTCGTTACCACATTGGTGCGTTAATTAGTGTTAGGACTTTGTAATCCAAACGTTAAATACTGATTGCGCTCCCAATGTTAGGTATAGGGAGCGCAAAGTACAGTAAACTCATGGAAGCAAAGGAATGGTCGCGGATCCTATTGTGACGTCCTGCGCCCCCTCTGGCAGAGGTGGACATTGCCAGTGAGAATATGGACATTCCGTGCATCTGGCGCCACCTCTGGCTTCTTTGACATCTACATCTAAGTCTGGACATTCAGTTCCTTTTTGGATTCATGCCATGGATACACACCTGGACTCCATAGTTAATGAACTCATGTGCTTAAAAGCAGGCAGCGCCCAAAGTAGGACGCTGCCTCATTTTGTTCTGGAGCTCAGTTTTGTTTAGGAGCTCATTCTGATAGGTACTGTTTCTGATTCAAGCCTCTAGTTAATTCATGTTCTAGTCTAGCCAAGTCTGTTCTGTTTTCCTCTTTGAGTTTTAGCCTCATTCTGATCTTGATCCTGCTTTTTGTTTTCTTTGCTCTTGTATCATTTGTCAGGTATAGTCTTGTGTTTTCCCATGTCTAGTTCTGTTCATGTTTATCTAGTCTAGTATTCATTGTGTATTTAGTTCAGGTCTGTTTCTATGCTTTATGCTTTTATTTTGCTAATGTTCCCTGGTCTCTAGTTTCATGTGTATTGTGTTCTAGATATCTGCTGTCTGTTTATATTGGTTCCTCTTTGTTACTTAGTCTTGTTGTAAATAAATAATTTTATTTACTCTTTTTCACGCTTCACGTCTGTATCTTGTCCAGTCAATGCAAAATAGCTCACCCCCTCCTGCTCCATGTCAAGTCAGGTCCCCCCAGTCGTTACACCTACTGTATGTACAAAAGAGATTGCCCTGTTTTAGGTTCACGGCCAGACTGGCCTACCGGGATACAGGGATGCATTTGTACATGTTTGGGGGCAGGGGAGCAGCCAGGCTGTCACAGCCAGCAGCTTTGTATCTGTCTCCAGCAGTCTGGCCCTGCTCCTTACTCTGTATGGAGCCACTTAAATTAGAGAGAAAAAAAATCGCACCTCTCCCTCTCTTGTCCATCTTCACTATGCAGAGAGGGGACACATGCAGGCACTGCACAATATGATTAAATCTGTGTGTGTGTGTATACACAGAAACCACATGGGGGATCACAGAGAGAGAAACAGGATGTCAGAGAGAGAAAGAGGTGGTCACAGAGAAAGAGGATGTCACAGAAAGAGGGGTCGCAGAGAAAGAGGATATCAAAGTGAGGGGGTAATAGAGAAAGAGGGGGTCACAGAGAGAAAGAGGATGTCACAGTGAGGGGGTAATAGAGAGAGAAAGGGAGGACACATTGAGAGAGGATGTCAGTGGGGGTGTCACAGAGAGAGGGGATCACAGAGGGAAGGGGGAGGTCACAAAGAGAAACCACACAAGGGTCACAGAGAGAGAGTGAGAGTCACAGAAACAAAGATAGAGATCGTAGAGAGGGGTTATGGGGACAGGTTAGAGAGGAGTCACAGAGGGAGAAGGCGGGTGTCACAGAAACAAAAGGGGGTCACAGAGGGAGAGAGAGAAGGGTCACAAAGAAAGTGTGGGATCACAGAGACACTACTAATACACACTGCACATTGCTCTGAGTTTTATTGCTGTGGAACTCTGTGATACGCTCATGCACACCGCACATTGCTGTGACATTTATAGCTGTGCAGCTCTGTGATACGCTTGTACACACTGCACATTACTGTGAGTTTTATTGCTCTGCAGCTCTGTGATACGCAAATACACACCGCACATTACTGTGAGATTTATTACTGTGCAAGTCTGATACGTATCCTTTTCATTTGCACTGATCATAAAATAGGGCTGGTCTAAAAAAAATTTCCAGGGCTGCTTTTTATTCCCAGTCCAGCGCTGTATAGGGTTTATTACCTATTGTGGCAGTTGTAAATGTATCGATGTCTGATTGAGGTTCCTATGTGATCGTCAGACAATTGACAGAAGGCTGATTACTGAATTGTCTATCAGGTTGTATTAGATAAACTTACTTCTTGGATTGAAAACTTGCTCCGTTACAGAGTGCATATAGAAGCATAGGTGTTACTAATGGTAAATATTCAAGTTGGTTGCAAGTGATATGTGTGGCACCTCATGGGCTCTGACCTGGTTACAGTGCTTTAATTTCTGTATTAAAGTTATTGCAAGGGGTATTGAAAGTCACGTGCCTATATTTGCTGATGATTAAAATTGGATAAGGATATACAGCATGTTTAGGATGTAATGTTTCTGTAGAAGGATTTGTATAAACAAAAAGAATTGTCCCGCCAGTGACAGATGATATCTATATAAAGAAATATAAAGTTATGCATTTTGGGACAAAAATAATCACACAGCCTATACTCTAAAAGGGATTAAGGTAAGTGTAACTGTAAGTGAGAAGGATCTAGTTTTACACCTAGACAATATGCACAAAAGTATGCATTGTCAGACAGCAAATGCAAAAGCAAGTAATGCCCTGTCATGTATAAAAATAGGTTTGGGTACCAGTATTGAAGAAAGATATCGAGAAAGTGGAGAGGTGAGCTACAAAGCTAATAAAACGAATGGTAGATTTTTCTTATGAACAGAGATTAAAGAGACTGCACTTGTTTAGCCTTGAAAAAAATTGTCTAAGGCTAATGTCAGACAAGCGCACTCTGGGTGCATGCATAACGGACAAACGTACTGACGGAAGATACTGTAGACACCACACGGTCTGTGTTTTTTTGATGGACGTAGAAAAAAAAGGGAAATAAAATTTATATGAAAAATGATAAAAATTTGAAAAAGATATGAAAAGCCATTTTGTGCGTCAAGGTGCTGGACGTCGCAAATGCGCTGTGTCTGACATCTCCTCATCACTCACACAGAACGCTACGTGGACGTGGCGCACTCTGTGCGTCCGTGGCAGCGGTTTTACGTTCTTGCCTAACTTGCGTCCATTTGCCACGTGCGTTGTGCGTGCCTAGTTCGGTGCGCACGTACTTCGTCTGTGGGTCTCTATTGATCATGATTCTATGCTACGATGGACGTTAAACTGTGCGGCAACACAGACGTGATCACTGCGTTCGTCTGACAGCCTAAGAGGAAATGTAGCTACCTTATTTAATACTTACATGGCCAATACGAAAAGCTCTCTGGTGACCTGTTCATTAACAGGGCTTTACAAAAGGCAAAGTCTTCCACTGAGTCCTGAAGAAAGTTTTGTTTTTTACAAGAAACTATAAAAGTATGGAATGTTCTTCATGAAGATTTTGTTTTATCCTATTCATCTGATGCCCTTTAAAAAAGGTGTGGATGCCTTTGTGGTTATGTATGATATAATAATGGTAATTCATTGCTTGATGATCCAAGGAGAAATCTGATTTCCAATATGGAATTATGGAATATATTGGGCTCTATTAACTTCATCGCGCAAACGTTAACGCGTGCGCAAAAACGCATTAACGCGAGGGGGAAAACCCTTTGCGCAGAACGTCGTATAACAATGTCCGCGCAAAAAATGCACGTTAACGTCTACCGCGGGTGAATCTGCGCGAACCCTTTGCGAGCGTTACGTACTTTGCGCGTCTTATACTTAACATTGTGAGGGCAAATGCGTTTGTGCGCTTGTGCGCTGGTACGCGGATGTTATTACAATCTATGCGCAAATTTTAACGGACAACATTTGCGTGCATAATTTTAACGTCTTTGAAAAGCTGGTGGTAACGGCAAATCTGAACATCCTGGCCGAAACCAAATACACCAGCCCGAAAAAAAAATACAGCAAAGTATAGTTACACATTCTACACATACCCAAACAATAAAATGGAGAGGTTGTGCATGTTTTTATTATTGCTGCAGCACATATACTGAGATTGATTTTGACAGGCGCAAAAACTGAACGGGAGACAATTGTGATTCTTAATTCTGATTGGCTGAATCGCGTGAAAAAACAGTCCGCTCACCGATTTCAGCGGGCAGCGTTAATGTTCGCGTGTTTTTGCACGTCTATTTTATGCACATTATTTTTTGACAGATGAAAAAATGCACTCGGATTTTAAAACCAGCGTTATTTTACGCACGTTAACGTTTAAAGCTGCGCGCCAAAAAATTATTTATATAGTGACTACGATTTTCAACCAACAATCCTTATTATTAGATCACGTATATCTGTATAAACAGAGTGAAGGTTTATGAAGCAAACAATTTTCTGTTTGTGGAAAAGGAGGCTCAGAAATGTAGACCTTAAAAAATATTTTTGTATTTTCTCTCAAAGAATAGTTTACTGATTTTTGGCATCATTATTTCTTGTTCCATTTATTATAATATCAATTTTGCTTCTTCTAAGAAGAAATATGTTATAATCAATTGCACCACTCCAATTAATAAAGTAAGCAAAGTACACTGTTGTTGTTGTTACCTATCTTTGCACAGAGGTCATAATGTACTAAAGGAACATAATGCTATAAATATGAAGCGGTGGCAATGAAAAATGTGGAATTACAGAACTTATTAATTTATAATATGAAATATACAAAAATGCATTTAACCCCTTCACTACAGATATTGAGATTTGTCTTCAAAGGCACCATCTGGTGCCCCGATCGAGATATCTCAATATGCTGATTGCAGCCCAAAAGCAAATTTAATTTTTTTGCTGCAAATTAATTTTGTTTGGGGGCACCTTCTGCAGCCCAAAAGCAAAGTTTTATCTCTGTGAGCATAATGCCCAAAGAACTAAAACTGAAAAATCAGCTGCTGAAAGCTCTGAAATATCGGGCTTTCAGCAGTCGATGCAGGGAGAAATAGATGAAAATACACCAGCCGCTTAAATGGCTGCAACTCAATTTGGCAGTAGATGGCGCCATCTACTTGCCAAAAATAGGTTATTTACAGGAAGAAATGCAATGGGTATACGCTCAAATATTTCTTCCTTTTATTATTAATTTAAAAAGTTTTTACAAAAAAAACATGGTTTCTTACAATGTTTATTTGGAAAATCACTTGGTAGTGAAGGGGTTAAAATAAAAATTGTGGAAATGTTGTGTATCAAAGTCTCTATTAATAATTGGCTGCAAGTCTCAAAAATAGTCAGTACAAAGACTATAATTTGCGCTCCATGTTTATTTCAGCTATACACAAAGTTGTTTTCAAAAACCTGACAATTGGGTATTGTTTAACATTTGCATAACAATTACTGAGATAAAAATTACTAACAACAAAACGTATCTGTATGGTTAATTAAACATAAATACTGCTAAAAATCTAAAAGAATTTCTAATAAATTTTAAATGATGACTGTTTTCTTGTAATAATTCCATGACATGTTCATTGTGGACTTTGCAAGGTCATGGGATGAAAATACTTAAGGACATGTGGCCAGTTTGCAAGTACATATATTTTTTACATGGATAAATATGGAGACAGAAATCATATCAAGGGGTTATTCAGTAAGCGCCGAAATTAACAGTTTCTAATTTGTATTGCAGAGACATTAATTTGCACCTAGCAGGAGAAAAACGAGTAATTCCCGTATATTAATTCCTCAACTTTGACGTCAGTATTTAATTAAAAAAAATTATAGACTTTCTTAAGCTGGAGTTAAATCTAAAAGGACTTCAATGTAAGGAGATTGAAAAATCCCTTACTTACCTCAAGTCCCACGTTGGAGACGACGGCACAATACTCAAGCAAGGTGCAGGGGAAGACTGAGAACAAATAATGCACAGTATTCTTTTACAACTCCTGCACCTTGATGTTTAATCGAGTTCACTCACAACTCACTTAGGGAACTTGCTATGGTATCCCTCTAGACTCAGTGTCCACCAGTTTGCCAAATATTGGTGAATTGCCAGCGTAATTCAGTGATCTTCATCGGCAGTGAATTCCCCATAGAGACACAATGGCTAGTCTATTCAGAGAGCACCGAGCAGCACCGAAATGTCAGTGAAACGCCTTGATTTTCGGTGGTTTCATTTGACAGGTTTAATCAGGTGAACCTCATTGGTAATGTAAAAAAGAAAAATCCTGTTTTTTATTAAATATTTATTCAACCGTTTATTCTTTTCACTTGCAGCAAAAAGTCTCTTTATTTATTTATTTTTTAGGATTTTCAGGCATTTTTCAGGATTTGTTCAGCTAAAAAAAAATTAGATACATTTTTTTATTATTATTTTTTAAAAAATGGAGGGTTTTTTTTATCTGTAACGGACCATTTTTTTATTATTCATAGGACGTTATATATTTCCAGGCATTTTCATGCAGTATTTTGTTTGCAAACCGCTTTTAAAAGTTGCATTTTTATTTTTTTACCCATTCGTAGGCTTGTCTGCTTTTTCTGGAGAATGGTCGGCGCTCTGTTAGACGCTTGTCGGCTTTTTTTGTATCGATTCGGTGGTTTTTCGGATCAATTCGGCGGGTTTTCAACAGTTTTTCGGATGCATTCATCGGCTCGTTCCCTGTACTTTGGGGACCCTGCGGTGTGTACTGAATTCACCGCGGACTCGGCGAATCGGACTAACCGAAGTGCGGGGAACGGGAGAGCATCGAAATGTCTCTGAATATCCCTGAAAGATTGGTCTAAAAGTTGCAACACTCTGATACAACAATGTATAGTACATAGCCATGTACAGTATATATTTATACTAATATAAAAAAATTACATATACAAAACATATACTACAAATTAGAGAATTTAATGGCAAACATATCCCATGTATTTCACAATTAGCCCATTCAGGATGAACCAGCAGTTCTATGCTTTTTACCCAACTTAATAGTTATCTAAATGGTCAGCAATACAATGTGACAGATGCCTAAATGAGCATGATTGTGCTCGGAGGATTGTAGAAACATTTTAGCATCTGGTATTAACATCTGGACTTGAAATTATTGTAGAGATATAATTGATTTTTTTTTTTTTTACCTATCTCAGCTGCATTTCCCATTTCCTAAATGCTTCCATCAGATTTATGAGAGCGCAGGTAGGAGGGAACTGTAACTTTTAGAGAATTGACAGCTCCTCTCTCACAACCTGAAGAAAGGCATGTATATTTAATGTCCTTCATTGTTCACGTTATGTCTGGAGTGTCATTGATCCTTAAGGGATTAGAAATATCCCTGAATGATACCAAATATCTTTCAATTATTTGAAAAGAAGTAGGGTTCGTCGTGATTGAACGCGAAGAGTTAAAATATTTTACCAATAAATATTTCAACAAGATTAAAAAGTCTTATGCTTAATTGCAGCTCGGTGTGTACTGCACATCCAATAAATTAGGTCAGATTACTTTTTTTTTTTAATTTTGCTGATGCAGAGAATTATTATCTGTTTGAAATGAACATAATGAAAGAGAGATATCTTTTTGAACCGCCGCTCATTTATCAAAGAATCTTCTGAGACATCTGCAGAGGACACTTTTCAGATATAGTTTATTTCTTGCCGCTTATTAAGTATAACAGTTTGTACTAGATGCACCTTGTAATAGCTCTTGAAATGTGGCTAAAAAATGATCTCTGAGCTTGAGCTATATCACGTTTGAAAAACAAGACAATTTAAAAACAAAATCAATAGATTTAGTGTGGCAAGAGATAAATACACTCTAACAGCAAGACCAGGCATAAACAATTACTGTATGATAAGAGAGGTTTTTCTTCCCAAAGACTTCACGAAGCTGATAAATTTAACTGGAAGATGTAAATCTTTTTTAATCCGCCTCTCTGTACTTTTATTGGATAAAGTGAAGTCATCAGACAAATCCTTTATATAAAATCTCTTTTGTAAGTCACTTTATTCATTCTGTTCTGTTGAATTTAATTCAATGTTGGCGTTTTGTATAATTTTACCCTTCGAGTTAAAATAAAAATAAATGTTTAACAGGCAACAAGTACAGTTTCCATTTTTATGTTTAAAATGCATATACTGTTTGTTATACAAAATCACTTTTTTAAAAAAAAAGAGAAAGTATTTCTTTTTTGATCTCTGAAAAGGAAAAAGTAAGCTATTAGGAAAATGTTGCATTTTCTCCACTCAACAGCCAAAAGGTTCAGCAACTTATGCAACTTCTATGAAAGCTATAATTTTCCTTAAAATTTCTTTCATTTGAAATGCCCTCTGCAAGTCAGTTGAAATAATGTATCCTTTCCTTGAAAAGACAAAAAAAGAAAGTAATTGCATGGGTAACCATTACCTACAGCAGGAGAACTGGAAGCAGGAATCATTACTGCTAGAGGTAGAGCACCATCAGAAACATTTCTTGCCTGTTTCTCTTTCTTTTAAGAAGCTTTAAATTTTATATTATTTGTAAAAAATATACTTTGCCCACCATGTTATTTTTATTTAATACATCACAAATTAGCAATATTTGTGATTTTTAATTGTATATAATTTGAAATGTTGATATATTACAATAGGCCCATGTATTGCTTTCTGTATTAGGGAGTCCATTAAATTAACTCTTCAGAGTGATAAAAATGATAAAGTATAACAAAAAGCAAATAGTCAGTTTTGACATTGAGTGATAAAAGTTTTTTGTTTGTTGAAATTAATAAGCCAATATTTTTCACAGCATACATATTCGATAGCAAAAATGTTTCACAACTCTTAATTTTGTGAACGAAAAGGCTGTTCACAAAACGATTCACTGTTTTAATGTTAAACATTTTTGATACACAGGACTATTTCTGGTGATATGTGGGTTATGGTTAGAGCCATCTAGTAGAAGGCATTAATGGTCACATTTGTGTTTTAAAGTGGTCAGGCTGTGCATAGTTCTCCCCTTTTGGCTCTAATTAGGGATGAGCTGTTCGGTTCAATCGTTACAGAGTTCGATTCGAACTTTGGCAGTTCGAAAGTTTGCGAACTTCAAACTTTTTGGGGTGTTCGCCAAAAGTTCGAAAAAAAAATAGATTTTTCTTTCAAAAAAATGCTTAACCCTTTCGCTGCGGAGGACGTGCTCAGCGCGTCCACCCGCAGGTAGGGTTGCATGCGGAGGATGCGCTGAGCGCGTCCTCCCTTTGGGGTCAGCGATCGGCCAGATTCCAGCCGATCCCTGTGCCCCCCGGTGCGGACTGACATCCTCGATGTCAGCCCAGCACCCGGAACCGCCGCCGGCACAATTAGATGTCATCGCGGCGGCGCGATGACATCTAATTCAGGCGCCCCCCCGCTTGTGCGGAGGAGGCGCCTGAAAGGGAGGGGGGGAGGTCCTTCGGACCTCTCTCCCTCCCGATCGCCGGGGTGCAGAGGGTTCGTTTGGAAGGGCACAGCAAATAATTTTATAAATTATTGAAAATTTATATTTTATTGCATTTTTTGTTATAATATACAGACAGGACATGACGTATACATATAATAATGACATATTATGAATCTGCCGAGTCTGACAGAAAGAACGATATATAATATGTCTGGGTCATATACTAAAATAAGCCTTCAAAACACGTTTAAACAAGATGAGCGAAACAGGTAAAAATTAGCTCAGCACAGAGGCGTGAAACGCCTCAGCAGCGAAAGGGTTAAAAAAGCCTAAAAAATTTAAAAATAAAGAGACTCTTTACTGCAGAATATTATAAGCAATGGTTTATTAGATATTGAATTAAAACGGGAATATTTTTAATATTGAAGCCTATGGGATAAAACATTCTTGTTGCTAAAACATCAGGCAGACAAGGCCCTCTAAATCAGGCACTGTAGAGGGCAGCCCACCGGAGCCTCCCTCCCAAGGACCCCTTGACTTGAGGAGCATGCGGCCGCAAGATTACAGAGCTGCGACTGTGCGGGCTGACCAGCCGGGTGCATGTGGCAGAGAGGTGGTGCAGGGACTCCAGGGAGGGAGCCACGGCAGACCCCCCCTTCTGCCCAACCAGGATCCAGGTTGCAGGGTGCATGTGGCAGAGAGGTGGCACAGGGAATCCAGGGAGGGAGCCACGGAAGACCCCCCTTCCGCCAAACCAGGATCCAGGTTGCAGGGTGCATGTGGCAGAGAGGTGGCGCAGGGACTCCAGGGAGGGAGCCACAGCAGACCCCCCCCTCCGCCCAACCAGGATCCAGGGAGCCCCCACTGACCACCAGGCTAAGGTAAGGCGACACATTTAAAAAAAAAAAAAAAATCCGAGGACATTTTTAAATGTCCCCAGCAACATAAAATATATATATATTTTTTCTAATACTCACCTGATTCCTGGATCCACAAACTGTAGAGGTGCTGCCCGGCAGTGTGCGGAATCATATGCTACATTAATTATACTGTAAGGCTGGGTTCACACCTGCATTTTTTTTACGCGCGCAATACGTGCATTTTTTAACGCGCATATAGCGCAAACGTAAAAAACATGCGAACGCGCATTGCAGCACGTTCACGGCCATAGACAGCAGAGTGAACGCGCTGCAATATGCCCCAAAGAAGCTCCTGTACTTCTTTGGGCGTAGGATGTTTTACAGCGCCTTCCTGCGCGCTGTAAATCACCCAGGTGTGAACGGGTCCCATAGCAAATAATGGGATTTCCCTGTTTATGTGTTTTACAGCATGCAGGAACGCGCTTTAAAACGCTTAGGTGTGAACCGGGTCTTAAGATGCTGCCCGGCAGTGTGAGGATTCATATGCTGCATTAATTCTTCTTCTTACAAATTTGGTTACTTAACCCGTTTGCGTTTGGATTGTAATATTGTGACATCCACGGCGATCGGGGGGGCCCCGGATGCATGGTGCCGCCAGCTGGCCAAATGCCAGGAGCTCCGGCGGCACCCGGCGCAGCTGTGAGTGATCAGGGGGCAGGGCGGCGGCGTGATGACGCAGAGCCGCCGGGACTGGTGTGCGCCAATTCTCACCATATACAGTAGCGCAGTACTAGTTCCTAAACGTTGTTGAGCTGGTTTTGTTATAACAACTACTCTCGCTCTGTGCCCCTGTCTGGTATATTCCGCTGCTTGTTACTGCTGGTGCGCTTCCATCCTGCCATACACTATAGCGCAGTAATATTTTGGTGCACTGCCACTGACGCCTATATTACCAGATTCATATAATTTTAATATTGGACCGCATGGTCCAACCCTGCACTCTTCCACAATACCACAAAAGGGTTACGGTGTGAAGGCACTTGCTGCCACCAAAGGCACAATATTTGGGTGCACTGACGCCTTTACCAGATTCATATCTTTTTAATATAGGATCGCATGGTCCAACCCTGCACTCTTCCACAATACCACAAAAGGGTTACGGTGTGAAGTCACTGTTGCTGACACTAAAGGCCAAATTTTAAAGCACCTATTGTTACTTTCATCCAAAGCCTGCATAAGTTTCACCATAATTTAGTCAAAAAATCACTAAACTTGTTCTGCGCGTCCTAAAATGTCTTTTCATACAGGCTACCGCCCCAAGCAGTTGTTTATGAATAGATTAAAGGAAAAGCATTTACCGTCATTTGAAATGTCATTTTTTTTGTTTTTAAATGTTTCTATACATCCTACAAATCTGCCACTTCACGGGCAGGTTATGGGGACCTCCTAGGCATGATATTTGAAGGAATTTTTCATTTTTATTTTTAACCCTTATTTCATGGAAAACTCACTGTTCCTTTAAAAACTTATTTTTTTACTTTTTGTCCTTGTTTCCTGTCCCCCAGGGCACTACCCGGACCCCCATACACCTTTTATGGCAAATATCTTGCATATATGCCCTCTTAGAGGGCACTCTAAAAATTGAACTTTTGAGTCCCATTGACTTGCATTGAGTTTGGTTCGTGTTCGAGTTCGAACTCGAACTTTTGAAATTGTTCGAGTTCGAATGCGAACCGAACACCATGGGGTGTTCGGCTCATCTCTAGCTCTAATCTAGTGTAAACACTGGCTGAAGTGAAGGAGTTTCCTTCCATCACAATAGCAGCCGGGATTTTCCCAGCTGTCAGTCAACAGACCGGTCACTGATGATGACAGAATGCTCTGCAATTCTGCTCCTCTATCTCTGTAGGGATTTCTAGTTCAGGTGGTGTCATGAATCGTGGGTAATCCACTACGCAGGCAAAATCTAGTAAAGCAAAGAAACCCCTAATCTAATAGGCTGGTCCTTAGAATAGCCAGATCTGAACTGAATAAAGTGTATAAACACAAAGACAATACAGAGATGTGCTGAGGTCCACTGTGATAAGAGAGATCACAGTGCAAATTAAAAACCGTAATTTGGTACACAGAACCAGTATAATATATAACCATTAAGGGAATATAAAGCACAAACAGAGTCCAGATACAATAGCCAGGGACAGTACACACAATAGGTAATAATAACCAACTGGGTCAAAAGTATAAACCAAAACTGAGAATACTTAGCCAGAGGTCAAACTGAGGGATCAAGACCACAGAGAATCAGGAAGGATGAGGGGTCTACTGTAAACCATGGCAAGGTACAGACCTCTGCCAGCTCTTGCTATTTACAGCCAGACTGAGGAAACCCGCAGTAGAGATGGGTGAAACGCGTATCTGAGGATGTTTATTTTTATTTAGTGTATTTTATTAAATTGTTTTATCGGCAAGTGGATTTACCTCCTTATTGGAATAATTTACCCGCAATTTCAATTGGAGAGAATGCTATCCTGATGACGGCGAACACCACATGGTGATTCATTATTGTGCCTTGATTATATGATGCGCTTATACTGAGCCACTTAAAAAAAAGAGGCTAAGGAATTCGTGAGTATAATCCTTTTAATTGCTATGCTCTCAAAGGAATATTATATCTGCGCAATTACGTTTTTTTTTATCTTGAAGCACTATACTGATTAAAGACACAGCGTCTGCAACTTGATATCTGTCACGGTTCCCAGATCCCACCACGCAGTACTTAACACCCCACACTCCACAGAGCCCAGAAGCTACCAACAGAGTAGCCGTGAAAGATCTCTAACTGTCTGGTCCTTAGAATTGGCCAGGTAAACTAGCTAGACAGAAAGGGTTAACAACACGGGGAGTAGTCAGCCGAGCCAGAATCAGGAATACAGAGTTCAGAATGGTCAAATGGAATAGCCGGGTCGATATCAGAGCAGTGGCGTAGTACAAGAAAATGGTCTAGGGCAACAGAAGGCAGAATAGTCAGAAACAAGCAGAGGTCAATAACGGGTTAATTCAATATAGCAGTCAGGTACAAGGAGCTCAGGTATGGATAACCACGATCTGGCAACTGCTGAGAATACACTGAGGGTTTTTAAAGACCTTCACCAGGCCACGCCCCCCACTCAAGCCGCGCCTCATGCAACCACCTCCCTGCCTGTCTCCATTTAAACCGGGCATTGGTCAGCGAGCAGCATCAGACATGCTGCCCTCAAGCACACAGGTAGGGCTGGAAGCTCCCAACGTTACAGTACCCCCCTCTCCACGAGAGGCCACCGGACGACCAACAGGACGAGCGGCAGGACGACCACCAGGGCGATCGGGGTGTGAGGCATGGAACGCCCTGACCAACCTAGAGGCAGACATGTCGGAAACTGGAATCCAGGACCGGTCTTCTGGACCATAACCCACCCAATCGACCAAGTACTGCAGAGCGCCGCTGCACAGCCTAGAATCCAAAACCCTCCTAACCTCATACTCAGATTCACCATCAACCTGAATAGGTGGAGGAGGAGGAACGACCCGCGTGTACCTGTTACACAACAATGGCTTCAGTAGGGAGGTGTGGAAGACATTGTGCATGCGAAGATGTTTAGGAAGGGCAAGAGCATAAGCCACAGGATTAACGCGGCGAATGATCCTATATGGACCTATAAACCGAGGTGCCATTTTCATAGAAGGCACCCGCAACTTCACGTTCCTAGTGGACAACCAAACTCTATCCCCCACGTTATAGGAGGGAGCTTGTAACCTATGCCTGTCAGCCTTGCGATTCTGGACAGCAACATTGCGCTCCATATTTTCTCGAATCTGTCTCCAAATCTCTTGCAGTTGAGTGAGATGGTCATTGAGAGCCGGGATGACCTGTTCAGTAAACTGAAGCGGTAGAGCCGGAGGGAAAAAACCATAGATGGCAGAAAAAGGAGAGTGGCCAGTGGTCTCGTTAACGGCGTTATTACGTGCATACTCAGCCCAGGGCAACAACTCAAACCAATTGTCTTGTTGTTGTGTGGTAAAGCAACGTATGTACTACTCGAGACCCTGATTTTCCCTCTCTGCTGCCCCATTGGTTTGTGGATGATATGCTGAAGAGAAGGCCAATCGCACCCCCATCTCTGCACAGAAAACCCTCCAGAAACGAGAGACGAACTGGGCTCCTCTGTCAGAGACTATTTCAGACGGAACCCCATGTATTCGTACAATCTCTCTAGCAAATACAACCGCCAGTTATTTGGCTGTAGGAAGCTTAGGTAGAGGGACAAAATGAGCCATTTTGGAGAAGCGGTCAGAACCACAGTATGACCCTTGGACTTCGGCAAGTCCACAATAAAATCCATAGATAGATGAGACCAAGGCCTCTTAGGCATGGGTAAAGGCTGCAATAGACCGACAGGCAAGGATTTACTGGTTTTGCTTCTGGCACAGACTTGACAAGCCAAAACAAACAGACGTACGTCCTGTCGCATGGTGGGCCACCAGAACTGTCTGGAGATACTGGTAAGAGTCTTAGTAATACCAGGATGACCTGCTGGTTTAGAATCATGAAACATTATGAGTAATTCTTGTCTTTCCTTTTCAGGTACAAACAACATATCTGGAGGCTTGTCAGGTGGAGCCCCTACTTGAACTGCCTGGAGGCGTTCCAGGAAAGGCGAGGAGACAGACAAGACTGTGGAAGCCACAATACGTTCAGGAGGAACTATAGGATTGTGGTCTTGTGTATTAGATTCATACGGGTCATATTGACGAGATAAGGCATCAGCCTTTACATTGCGGTCACCTGGTCTGTAAGTCAATACAAAATTAAACCGAGACAGTAGCAATGACCACCTGGCCTGTCTCGCGTTCAAACGTTTAGCATCCCCGATGTACGTAAGGTTCTTATGATCAGTAATTATCAATAAAGGGTCAAGAGTACCTTCCAACAAATGTCTCCACTCTGATAGGGCAGACACAATAGCAAGCAATTCTCTGTTACCGATATCATAATTGCGTTCTGCTGGTGATAATTTTCTTGAAAAGAACCCACAAGGATGTAGAGGTTTTCCCGGAAACTCTCTTTGAGACAGGACAGCCCCAATGCCTATCTCGGAAGCATCAACCTCAAGAACAAACGGAATCCTGGGATCAGGATGCCGTAACACGGGAGCGGAAGTGAAAGCTTGTTTGAGGGCTTTGAATGCTTGTTTGGATTGAGAAGACCAGATCTGGTTCTTCAGACCTTTACGTGTCATATTAATGATAGGGGAGGCTACAGTGTAATTATATTTGATAAATCTCCTATAATAGTTGGAAAACCCCAGAAACCTCTGTATGGCCTTGAGACCTTGAGGGAGAGGCCATTCTGAGATGGCGTGAGTTTAGAAGGATCCATCTCAAAACCTTCTGGAGTGATAATATACCCAAGGAATTTCACAGTAGTAATGTCGAATAAACACTTCTCTAGTTTGCAATAAAGACCATTGTCCAGTAATTTTGCTAATACCTGTCTGACATGTGCATGGTGGGTTTTCAGATCGGGAGAGTAAATTAATATATCGTCTAGGTATACTATAACAAAGGTTTGTAAGAAATCTCTGAGCACATCATTAATAAAATCCTGGAATACCGCTGGAGCATTACAAAGACCGAAAGGCATGACCAAGTATTCATAATGCCCACTCCTGGTGTTAAATGCTGTTCTCCACTCATGCCCCTCTTTTATACGTATCAGGTTGTAAGCTCCTCTTAAATCAAGTTTTGTGTATACTGCTGACCCCCTTAACCTGTCGAACAGTTCTGATATGAGAGGGATAGGGTACACATTCTTAATGGTGATCTTGTTAAGCCCCCTATAATCGATACACGGGCGTAAATCTCCCTCTTTTTTAGACACAAAAAAGAACCCAGCCCCTGCTGGAGAAGAGGAACGTCGGATAAAACCTCTCTCCAAATTCTCCTTTATGTACTCCTCCATAATTTGGTTCTCATTTATGGAAAGAGGATATACTTTGCCTCGAGGAGGCATGGTACCAGGATGAATATCTATGGCACAATCATATGGTCTATGTGGAGGCAGTTTCTCTGCCTCTCTTTTATCAAATACAGCCCTGAGGTCGGCATATTGGTCAGGAACCTCTGTAGACAATGGAGGAGCTGTGGGTGTGTTCAGGGCACCGACATGCTGAATGGGTATTAAACAAGTCCCAAAACAAGCAGGACTCCAAGACATTATCTCTCCCTTAGCCCAATCAATAACAGGATTATGTTCCACCAACCAAGGGAAACCAAGTACAACAGGATTGGAAGGTGAATGGATAACTTGAAATATGATTTCTTCTTTATGCAAGAGACCAGTGGTAAGAACCACTGTAACCGTATCGTGAGTAATTCTAGGGCAGGATAACGGTCTGCCGTCTATGGCTTCGACGGCTAAGGGTGTCTCTCTTACAACCAGAGGTAGAGAAATGGAAGAAGTGTAGTTAACATCGATAAAGTTGCCAGCAGCCCCAGAATCCAAAAAAGCGGTAGTATGTGTGGTCTTGGTCTCCCAAGCCAAGGATACTGGTAACATAAGTTTAGTGTCTTTGACAGGAGACATGCACGTCACACCCAAGGCCTGTCTCCTCAGCTGCCTTAGGTGCGGTAGTTTTCCGCCTTATCATGCATCTTAGGACGAGTAGGACATTGAAATCGTACATGTCCCCCCAAACCACAATACAGGCACAATCCCTCACGAAAACGCCTTGTTCTCTCTTCCTCTGTAAGCCTAGTACGGCCTAGTTGCATAGGCTCAGAGGGAGGAGATAACTCTCTTGGTGGTGCCTGAAAGACAGGGGCCAACCTAGGTAACGGTCTCTTGGGCTTCTCTCTTGGAGTCCTTCTGTCACTTATCTGATTATCCAGATCTATACAATAATCAATGAGGTCACACAATACCTCAGGTAGTTTACGTGGAGCCAATTCGTGCATCAATGACTCTGATAACCCCTCCATAAAAGCCAGAACCAGTGTCTCATTTGTCCAGTTCACATCAGAGATCAAAGTTTTAAATTCTATGGCATAATCAGAAACAGTCCTGTTCCCTTGACGTATGCGGAACAAGGATTTGCCAGCTGCCATGGCCTTTCTGGTAGGATTAAATGTACGTTGTAACTCGGCTATGAATTCTTTATAATCCCGTATGATAGGCTACTCTGCCTCCCATAACGGAGTCGCCCATGTCAATGCTCTGCCAGACAGATGATTAATAATGAACCCCACTTTGGCAATGTCAGAGAAAAACATCTGTGGATTTAATTTAAAATGAATATCCACATGGACCAAAAATCCCCGGCACTCTGAGGGAGTACCGTCAAACCTCATAGGAGCGGTCATGTGTACCTGGGATGTCTGAACGACAGGGGACACAGGTATATCAAGCAGGGGTGCAACCCCAGCTGGCTCCAGGTGAGCCGTACGAGTCAGGATAGTTTGTAAGGCATTAGCAAACTGATCCATCCTATGATAATGCTCATCCTGTCTGGATACAAAGTTAGCCAAGTGCTGTGTTAAGTCTGCGGGATCCATAGTGGCCAGATCGTAATGTCACGGTTCCCAGATCCCACCACGCAGTACTTAACACCCCACACTCCACAGAGCCCAGAAGCTACCAACAGAGTAGCCGTGAAAGATCTCTAACTGTCTGGTCCTTAGAATTGGCCAGGTAAACTAGCTAGACAGAAAGGGTTAACAACACGGGGAGTAGTCAGCCGAGCCAGAATCAGGAATACAGAGTTCAGAATGGTCAAATGGAATAGCCGGGTCGATATCAGAGCAGTGGCGTAGTACAAGAAAATGGTCTAGGGCAACAGAAGGCAGAATAGTCAGAAACAAGCAGAGGTCAATAACGGGTTAATTCAATATAGCAGTCAGGTACAAGGAGCTCAGGTATGGATAACCACGATCTGGCAACTGCTGAGAATACACTGAGGGTTTTTAAAGACCTTCACCAGGCCACGCCCCCACTCAAGCCGCGCCTCATGCAACCACCTCCCTGCCTGTCTCCATTTAAACCGGGCATTGGTCAGCGAGCAGCATCAGACATGCTGCCCTCAAGCACACAGGTAGGGCTGGAAGCTCCCAACGTTACAATATCGATGAGTTGGGTGTGACCCCCTAGAAGAGGTCAAGAAGCCAGAAATTGGAGCCAATTGGGGCTCCCTCCTTGTGAGTTGAAACCTGAAATAATTCCCTTTAAAAAGATTTTATATACTGTATATAGACAATATTGCACTATATGTTTTCTATTTCATGTTTTTATGGAATATAGGAGTCATTATATGTCAACTGGACTTACAGCGGAATATTATATGCCAGATAAGTAATCTTTAGATCTTTAAGTGTGCCCAATACCACTGAGATTGAAATTTGCGCTCACACTGGGACTGATGTCCTATTTTTTTGAATAGTTGAAAGTAGTCTGAGCATCCATGGAAATAAGAATCCATGAATTTATGCAGCTGATTTATAAGTGGCAGCAGCTTCCCACCATGAGAAGGAAGGTGACTAAATCATAGTTGTATATTGTAAACAGCTGTGAGTGATTATTTCGATGATATCTGTGTTAAAGTAAGTGCTAAAAGATAAGGCATAGTGGGTTGCTAGGCAACATAGGATGCTAAAACAGCAGTGCTGCTGCCAGTGAGGGATCAGAGTTAGAAAAGAATGTTGGTAGGACAGAAACACATGGCTATACGTGTACTAAAAAAATAAACATGCAGAAAATTATAGAAATAAAAATGAAATTTTGAAAGAATTGCAAAAGAGAGCCTAACTTGCCATAAAGTAAAATATTTTAAACATAAGCAGTGAACAATTTTGTCTTTAGTTGGTTTAACAAATAAAGTCTAATTTGCGTAAATATCTTAACCCACATAGGAAATAGTAGGATTTAGCCAATAAAAAAAGCTTTTTCCTCTGAATAACCGGTTCTTTTTCCAAATGTTGTCTTATGTACTTCTACAATTGATGAAAATATTATGCAAAAACAAATACAAACATTGGATTAACCCCTTAAGGACGGGAGTAATTTTACAACTTCGGCGCTGTTTCGGAAGTAGAAGTTTGCTGAGTTCATTTTGACCGTTTTTAAGTCACGTATTATTATACCACCCAGACAAATTATATATCGTTCTCGCAGACTCAGCAGATTAATAATATATCATTATTATATGTATATGTCATGCCCTGCCAAAATGCTATAATAAAAAATGTAAAAAAAAGTAAATAAATGTGAATTTTCAATAAAATTTCAATCTTCCACAGTGTGTAAAGTGTTTTTTTTTTAAATTTTATTATCCAAGGCTCTGCGGTCATATTTTGTGGGGTAGATTTGTTAAAAAAATTTGAACAGGGAACCCATTTTTTTTTGGGGAGAAATTGCGTTATTTTAGCTAAACCCCCCCCGCCAAAAAAAATCGTTAGTAAAGCATCATTGTTCACATTATAATTGAAATGTGAACAATAGTGCTGCATTAAAAAAAAAAACACGTATTTATTTTTTTATTATTTAATTTATTATATTTTTATTATTTTAAATTTTACTTTTTTTAAAACTTTTATTTTACATATAACATGGTCATGTTTGATATCATTGGAAAGGCCATGCTCTGCCCTTTCCAGAAATATCATACATGGCCCCCTAGCTGCCACCGATCAGGAGATAGGGGGGGCTCTTTGAACTTTGCAGCTTGGGGGTTCCCCGGTTAACTGACATCATTGCGCATGGCGCGATGAGTCAGTTGAGCGGGGGGTGACCCAGAGGTGGGGGCTGCCATCCAAGATGGCGGCCCCCACCGGAAATAGGCCGCGATCGGGCACAAATTAGTGCCCGGTCGCGACCTGGCAACTAAGGGGTTAATCCCCCATACATCGCTGGAAAGGTCAGGCTGTGACCCTTCCAGCGATGCTGGCCACAGCCGCCTGGTCCCCGGCGATGGGGAGATAGAGGGATCCAAAGGATCCCCCCTCCCCTTCAGGCGCTTCCCCTGCTCCGGCGGGGGGGACGCCTGAAACTGACGTCATCGCGCCCCCGGCGCGATGAGGTCAGTGCACCGGAGGAGGAAACCCTGCCGATCTGACTCCGTGGGAGTCAGAGCAGCGAGGGAGCCGCCGGAGGAGGTGAGTATCTCCCGGGGGGGCTGAAAACGCCGAGGATGTACATTTACGTCCTGCGGCGCCAAAGCCCGCCTAATGCAGGGCGTAAATGTACATCCTGCGGTGTTAAGGGGTTAATCTAAACAGTTATATAATTTATGTAGCGCTCACTCCCGGAGGAGCCGCTGAATTAACCTCGGGTTAGTCTCACCGCACTAGGGAATAAATATACACCAGCACTGTTGTGGATTTTTATAGATTATATACTTTACTGATCCCAATAAAGTGGCATATATAATGTAAATACGGTATATGAACGACAGGATTTCGTAATGCGGGAAAAACACGCGGCGGCAAAAGAAAAGGATTAACTCCCTCAGTTCTGGAGTGTAAGTCCCGTGACTGTAATGTCTCAAAAAGGTGTACGTGTACTGATTCGTGTACCCGGGTACCGTATTCAACTGGCCAGTGAATGGAATAAGCAAATCTTCGACTAGTCACGTTGGGGCCCTGTAGATTTGAACAATAATGCAGCTTGCTTGGTTATACTCGGACTTGCGCCTGTAAGGCCTCTCACCCATCCGTTAGACAATCTGTCCCACTGCCCGATCAAGGATGTCTCTCCGGAACTCTGTGCCACCGGGTCCGCTCTCTCTTGCTTGTCCGATCTCCAACACAAGAAACTATGGCCTACCGCCTGCACTCCCCATGGATCATCGCGGTCTCCTTACAAGAGGTCTAACTGGAACTGAAGTTCTGCGCAAACCTCTCAGCGATAAATAGGTATGTCTTCGCAAGTTACTGTCCCGATCTCCAGCGCCCTCGAGGCAGCGTCTGCACTCCGGTCTGATCTCGATCCCTGGCAGACTCACTTGCGTCCTCTGTCTTTTGCCGCTCCGCTCACTCTGGCGCTCCACCGCACGAGGCTGCTTACGTCCTTCCCCTCTGTCCCACCCACTTCCTGTCTCCGCCGCAAAGCCTGATGGATATTGTAGTTTGTTTAGGTCCCGCATAGTCCATATGGCTTTTGTCTCCCTCTGGTGGCCAAAAACGAGCAATTGCAGCAACACAGTTTTAAACAGCGCTACACTTATAATGAACGAAATAGAAATATAAACAATAATGCTATAAAAAATGTGAAGTGTGAATTGAATTGTAAAGGGAAAATAAAATCCCTATGGAGAGAATATGATGAATGTAGTATGAAAGGAGAAAAATAAAGTCCAACTCATCTTACTCATCGGGTTCCAAGATCTTCACAATCAGTTTTTAAAAGCATCCAACAATGTCAAGCCGCCTATCTGAATATCATAAAACTGTTGAACCATATCCTTTACTACATAGAACCCACCCACCTCCAGCACTGATTTGATAGGGGTTACAATACCTCTACACCAAAAAACTTCAAAAGGAAAGTTAAACAGCCTACATGTGTGTTTTGGTATAGCTTTCTACAGATTTAGAATGAAAAAATATTCTTGTTTTAGAACATATTTAATACGAGAACCTGAGACCAAAGAACCTCAATGTTTTTACTCTAAAATATTAGTATTTTTAAGTTGACATTTTTTATTGAACATAGAGCGAATACAAAGAAATGACAATTCAATTCAAAGAAATATTAAGTGCAGCTAAAGCAAAACAGTTAAGTGCCCTCTGATACCTCAGAATATAAGGAGGGAGCTATACACTGAATACACAATTTTTTGCTTTACAAGAACAAAAGGAAAAACGAGAATTACAGTAAACAACAGTTCTGAACCAAATGAACTATATCAAAGAGAATAAAATGTTCAAACTAAAGGAAACTGCCTGGATTGGCTGAACTGTCAATGGGATATGAAAGACACAAAACATGAGCTATATATAAACAGTCAACAGCAAAAATCTTTTAGGACCTGGGCTTAAAAGGATGCCTGCCCAATATCACTTCCGTGGAGTACCAAGCAGTACATCAAATCGAACATTGGCTGTTCGAAAGCTCGCGAAGTGCAAACTTTTCGGGACGTTAACAAAAAGTTCGGAAAAAAATAAATTTGAAAATCTTAGGAAAAATCCTAAAAAAAAATCTAAAAATAAAGAGACTCTTTACTGCAGAATATTATAAGCAACGGTTTATTAGATATTGAATTAAAATGGAAATATGTTTAACATTGAAGTCTATGGGATTCAACATTTCCCACACCTTGTTGCTAAAACATCAGGCAGACGAGGCCCTCTAATCAGGCACTGTAGAGGACTGCCTGCATCCCGAGGACCCCTTTGAGGAGCGAGCGGCCACCGGATGACAGAGCTGCGACTGTGCAGACTGGCCTGCCGGGTGCATGTGGCAGAGAGGTGGCGCAGGGAGGGAGCCACTGCACCTGCGGCCATGGCAGACTCCCCCCCCCACAACCAGGATCCAGGGAGCCCCCACTGACCACCAGGCTAAGGTAAGGAGACACATTTTTAAAAAAAATAAAATACGAAGAAATTTTTTAAATGTCATAAATGAACATAAAATAAAACTTTTTTTTTTCTTTCTAATACTCACCTGACTTCTGGATCCACCAACAAGCGCAGCCTCCCATCTCACACGCTATTAGAAGCTGCATACACCGGTGCGCTGTGTGCAGCTTCTGAGAAGATACGCTATCAGGCTTGGGTCAGACGAACGCAGTGCGAAAGTGTGTTGAGCCGCATTTTATTCCGGCCGTAGTAGCAGCAAATGAAGTCCAATGACGGGCAATATACGAAGTACGGCCGCACAAAAGTTCGGCCGCGCAACGCAAGCGGCGAACGAATGCATTTTTTCAAGAACGTGGAACCGCTAGTACTGACGCACAGAGTGCGCTGCGTTGGCATAGCAGCGTGTATGCGTGATTAGGAGACGTCAGACGCTGCACATGTCTGGCCTACATCACATTTATTTGTTTTTTATAGCTCCGTCAAAAAATACGGCAGACATTGCACATTGTATGACTGCTATCGCGTCTTCTGTGAAAAAATGCGTTCGGAGGCATCGACGCACTTTTTGACGGTAGACGTGAAAAATGTGTTCGTCTGACCCTAGCCTTAGTGTAGAGTGAGTGATGCAAAATGCGCAGCCAGCTTCCCCGGTATACTCAGGGCCGTCTTTAATATTAACTGGGCCCTGGGCAAACATTTTCTTGGGCCCCTCCATGCAATTTTGCTCTCCACCACAACATCCTAAAAAATAAATAAAAACCACACAGAGGCTTGTCTCAAAATTACTAAAATCTATTTATTTTATAATTTTTTACAATTACACATCATATACACATCTTTAATACATGTACACATATATACGTACTGTAAAAAAATATATAACACTATGGCTGGGGTCAGACCAGCACACTTTTAACGTGCGTTCTAGCGCACATAATTACGGCCGCACTAGCAGCAGATGACGGGCAATGACGGCCAATATACGATGTACGGCCGCACAAAAGTCCGGCCGTGCAACGCAAGTGGAATTTGAACGCATTTTTCTGAGAACGCTGAACCGCTAGTACTGACGTACTGAGTGCGCAGCTGCGGCATAGCGGTGTGTGTGCATGATTAGGAGATGTCAGACACTGCTAATGTCCAGCCTACATAACGTCCAGACGCAAAAAGAGTTTTATTGACGATCCGTACATAATCACGCCAGAAAATGCGCGTCGTCTGACCGTTTCTGCGCATTCCGTGAAAAAATACGTCAATGCGTTCGGACGCACTTTTTCACATTCGCGGGGAAAAATGCTTTCGTCTGACCCTAGCCTATATCTCTGCACACGCTATATACAGGTAGCATTGTATATACAACCTGTATATACATACACATCTTATATGCATCCTATACAGTTACAGTGGCAAGAAAAAGTATGTGAACCCTTTGGGATTACGTGGAGTTTTGCATGAACTGGTCATAAAATGTGCTCTGATCTTCATCTAAGTCACAACAATTTGAAAAACACAGTCTGCTTAAAATAAAACACCACAAACATTATATGTTTTCATGTGTTTATTGAACATAACATGTAAACATTCACAGTGCAGGGTGGAAAAAGTATGTGAACCTTTGGACTTAATACCTGGTTCACCCTCCTTTGGCAGCAATAACCTCAACCAAACGTTACCTGTAGTTGCAGATCAGACCTGCACAACGATCTGGAGTAATTTTGGACCACTCCCCTTCACAAAACTGTTTCAGTGTAGCAATATTCTTGTGATGTCTGGTGTAAATCGCTCTCTTAAGGTCATGCCACAGCATTTCAATCGCGTTGAGGTCAGGACTCTGACTGGGCCACTCCAGAAGGCGTATTTTGTTTTGTTGAAGCCATTCTTTTGTTGAATAACTTGTATGCTTTGTCCTGTTGCATCACCCATCCTCTGCGGAGCTTCAGTTGGCGGACAGATGGTCTTACGTTTTCCTGCAAAATGTCTTGATAAACTCTGGAATTCATTTTTCCATCAATGACAACAATCCGTCCAGGCCCTGAGACAGCAAAGCAGCCCTAAACCATGATGCTCCCTCCGCCTTGTTTTACAGTGGGGATGAGGTTTTGATGTTGGTGTGCTGTGCATTTTTTTCTCCACACATAGTGTTGTGTGTTTTTTCCAAACAACTCAATTTTGGTTTCATCTGTCCACAGAATATTTTGCCAGTAGTGCTGTGAAACATCCAGGTGCTCTTTTACAAACTTCAAACATGCTGCAATATTCTTTTTGGATAGCAATGGCTTCCTCCTTGGTGTCCTCCCATGTACTCCATTCTTGTTTAATGTTTTCCTTATTGTAGATGTGTCAACAAAAATGTTAGCATGTGCCAGAGATTTCTGTAAGTCTTTAGCTGACGCTTTAGGATTCTTCTTTACCTCATTAAGCATTCTGCGCTGTGCTCTTGCAGTCATCTTTACAGGACGACCAAGCGTAGGGAGAGTAGCAACAGTGCTGAACTTTCTCCATTTGTAGACAGTCTGTCTTACTGTGAACACATGAACATCAAGGCTTTTGGAGATACTTCTGTAACCCTTTCCTGCTTCATGCAAGTCAACAATTCTTAATCGTAGGTCTTCTGAGAGCAGTGCCTTGTTTAGGACACTGCTTTTTACCTGCATAATGCTGTATTTTCAGGTAGGCAAGGCAGGTCACTGCCTGCTGCCTGTCTTCTCCTTGATGAGCAGACAGCATACACACATATACATAAGATGGGGAACTAGGAGCTGTGCACCAGGGCAGTTAACATAGACTGCAGTACAATTTAAGCTGAAAGTGTGTGTATATATATATTCCACTACACTTACAGAAAACATACACAATTATTGTTCAGGACGACAAGGAGAGTGGTTAAAACAGTTGTACATTGGTGCTGCTCAGATCCCTGGTCTTGCAGGGGTTAAAAACCACAGCACATGAAGATTGTCCTTTCCAGCAGGGGTTGCAATATGTGAGGGGTCTCCTGTATCCAGGAATGTCTACTTCTGAACACAAGGAGACCCCTCACTCTGGAGGGAGGCTGTGCGTGTAAGCAGGGGGGGGGGTCTCTGCAGCTGCAGGGGGGATGCCAAGATGAGCCCAGCAGCAGCCCTGAAACTGATAGCAGCCACTCACTGGGGGGGTGCATAGCAGCCACTCACTGGGGGGGTGCATAGCAGCCACTCACTGGGGGGGTGCATAGCAGCCACTCACTGGAAGTGTGCATAGCAGCCACTCACTGGGGTGTGTGCATAGCAGCCACTCACTGGGGTGTGTGCATAGCAGCCACTCACTGGGGGGGTGCATAGCAGCTCCTGTGTGTGTAGTGCACTGGTATTTAATCCGCTGGGCCCAGGGACATGAAGCTTGGAAGCATCAGCTCCTTCCACTGCCCAGAACTGCTGGCCCCTCCCTCCCAGTCACACCTTCGGTTACATTGCTCCTTCCCTGCAGCATGCAGCCTCCTCCTCCACACCTCTCTGTGCTCAGGCAGCAGCTTTGAACGTGCGGCAGGCAGGAAGCTCCTTCTGTTTCCTTCTCAGAAGCTGCACACAGCGCGCCGGTTAAAGCTAGCGTCAGACTGTAGAGGTGCTGCCCGGCAGTGTGCGGAAACATATGCTGCATTATACTGTAGAGGTGCTGTCCGGCAGTGTGCGGAAACATATGCTGCATTATTACACTCTAGAGGTGCTGCCCGGCAGTGTGCGGAAACATATGCTGCATTATTATACTGTAGAGGTGCTGCCCGGCAGTGTGCGGAAACATATGCTGCATTATTATACTGTAGAGGTGCTGCCCGGCAGTGTGAGGAATCATATGCTGCATTAATTATACTGTAAAGGTGCTGCCCGGCAGTGTGAGGATTCATATGCTGCATTAATTATACTGTAGAGGTGCTGCCCGGCAGTGTGAGGATTCATATGCTGCATTAATTATACTGTAGAGGTGCTGCTCGGCAGTTAATGCTGCATTAATTCTTCTCCTTACAAATTTGGTTGCTTAACCCGTTTGCGTTTGGATTGTAATATGTGGTGAACACTGCAGAAAACGTTAATGGTCACGCAAGTGAGCGTTAACGTTTGCATTTTCCCACTCGTTGGTGCTCAAACATTTCCCATGGCTTCAAATCGCGTTTAAACATGAGCAAAAGCTGTAAAAATTAGCTCAGCGCACAGCGGTGAAATGGCTCAGGACTCTGCAGCGAAATGGTTAAAAACTATTGTAGCGCTCACTCCCGGAGGAGCCGCTGAAAATGAACCACGGGTCAGTCTCCCCGCACTAGGGAATAAATATACTCCAGCACCGTTGTGGATTTTATAAATTATATAGTTTACTAAAGTAAAAGGCATATAATGAGACACGGTGTTCGTAAATATATTTACAGTATTTCGTATCGCGGTAAACGCGCAGCGGAAAAAGAAATGCGTGACTTCGTATTTCTGAAAAATACGCGACCGAACAGAAAAATACAATGCTTCGTAATTACGAGAAACGCGCAGCGGAAAACAAAATAAGATGCAAATCTTTGCCCCTTTTTCGGATACTAGGGAGTGAGTCCCAAACAGGTTAAGTCCCGAACTGTGAGTGTATGTGTGTGTTATGGTACCCGGGTACTATTCAACTGGCCAGTGAATCTCTTAAACGATGTCTTCGACTAGTCAAGTTGGGGCCCTGTGGGTTTCAGAAATAAACAACAGCGTGCTTTCTTGAGCTTTGTAAAACCGGCCTTGGAGGCCTCTCACCCATCCGTTCGATCACCAAGGCTCCGCTGACCCAGGACGTCTCTCCGCTTGTTTCCTCGCTGGGATACCGGCTACTGGATCGGTGGTCAGGCTTTCTGTGCTCCGGCCCAGACTTGTCCAGCTACCGCCTGCTCTCCCATCCAATGGACTCGCGGTACTCCTTACTCGAGGTCCTCAGCTTGTCTGGATAGCAGCTTGGGTGATGTCTGTCGATAAGTAAGGCTCCTTCTGGCAAGGCAGGATAACCCCACTGGAATCCTGATAGGCCACACTGGCGCTCCGGCCTAGTCACGGTTCCGCTCTGCAGCGCTGTGTCCTCTCTCATGCACTCCCTGGCGCGCTCTGGCGCGCTTTCCACGAGGCTCAGGATGTACAGCGTCTGTGTCCCGCCCACTTCCTGTCTGTTTGCAAAGCATGCCGGGAAACGTAGTCCCAATGTTCAGTGTCTCTTATCGCGCTTGTCTCCCTCCGGTGGCCAAAAATAGGTACTGCCACAGTAAGAGTTTAAACATAGCGCTACACTATTTTTTTTATTATTTGTTTTTCATTGTTTCCTGTCCCCCAGCACTGGTGTATTTTGGCCTAGCCCAACAAGGCCCAGGCCTAGGGCGGCACTTTCCAGGGCGCGGCGGCCCGCTGGGTGGCCCCACCCCTAAAAAAAAATATATATATATATATATTTTATTTTTTTTACTTTTGAAAACTATTTTACCAGGAAGGAAACATTGAGATGTAACTAATTTTCAAGTATGTCCTGGGTAGGCAAGGCCTAGGCTTTCACTTTCCAGGGGGCAACAGAAAACCTCACCACTAATTGGGTTACTCACAGACCACCGAAATGATGCCAACATTTTGGTGTTCTGTAGTTCCCTGCACTTAGGGGAATAAAATTTCCCCACCCTGCAGTGAATTCACCATTCACCGCAGGGTCCCTAAAGTGCATGGAGTCGGCCGCTGTATGCTGCCACCGCAAACCCATGGCTTGCTGTTTTCAAAAGAACTACTGAACGAAAATGTCTGGAATTTACATATAAGATCCTATGATTGATAATAAAAAGTTCTGTTACAGAAAAAGAAGAACCGCTAGTAAAAACAAGGGGGGGAATTTAGCCCAAAAAATTCTGAAAAATCACTAAAAGGTACAAAAAAAATCAATAAATAAATAAAGACTTTTTACTGCAGATTAAAATAATAAATGGTTTATTAGATATTGCATAAAAAATGGGAATATTTTTAACATTGAAACCTATGGGGTTCACCTGAATAAACCTGCTGATTGAAACCACCGAACATCAGGGCATTTCACTGACATTTCTCTGCTGTTTGGTGTTCTCTGAATAGATTAACCATTACTTCTCTATGGGGATTTGCACTGCCTTCAAACAGCACCGTACTTGCTGGCAGTTCGCCAAACTTGTGTGTGAGCATATCACCAGAGCAGTGGTGTACTTAGAGGAGTGGCGGAGGGCGGGCCGCCCCAGGTACCAGTGATTATTGGGGTGTCATTAGGGGGTACTAGGAGGTGCCACTGTCACTGTGTGTCAGCTTTGAGCTGTGTTCTCAAACAACGAGCAGCGGAGCATGGCGTTTGCATTCGGAATAAAATCGAATAGAATAAAAATCCCCCTCTCCTCCCTCCATAGCTCCTCCCCTGCCCCGCAGCAGCTCTAGGAGAGGAGGGGGATGTGATTTGTGTCCAGAGAGAGAAGATGACAGTAAACGGCAGGTAAAGGGGGGGGGGTTATCAGCAGAATATGAAGCCCTGTCTGCTTACTGCTGTTTAAAGTGGACCTTTCCTTAACCAGCACTGCAGTGATAGAAATTTGTCATTGAGCTGCCTGGCTCCTGGTGAGGCTGCTTGCGTGCAGGTCACACTCGGTCCGGCCAGTCAGGTGGTACTGAGTCTCAGTACCACCTGACTGGCTGAACCACGTGACAAGCATGCACGCAGCTGCCTGCCTGTCAGGCACGCTCACGTACCTGAGGGTGGACGAACGGTAGCCCTAAGTGAAAACAGGAGCCTCGAGTACGTAGAAGAGAAACCAGTCCTTGTAGTGGCTGGGTTAACACAAATAATGAGGGCTGCCCTGTCTTCAGGCCAACACCAACCAAGGGTACGTAACGGCAGTGCCGGTAAAGCAATATAGAGTCACAATGCGGTACCAGTCCTTATAGTGGCTGGGTTTCGCACAAACAGGAGGTGAACCTATAAGGCAGGGACACAAGGAGGACAGGAACCAGTCCTTAGAGTGGCTGGTGTAAACGCTGGTAAGCCAGGAACGTATATCAGAAAGCCAAAGGGTATAGGCGAAAACAGAGTCGAGTAACAAGCCGGGTCAAGGGGTATAGAGGTACACAAGTCGAGAGAGATAGCCAGGTCATACACAGTAAGTCAAATAGTGAAATAAACGAGCACTTAAGGGTCAGACAGGCAAAACCACGAAAGGGCACTGAGGAATGGGAAAAGCAGGTTTAAATCTGGCGCCTTGCCTGCTGATTGGTCCGTCGCGGTCACATGGGGATAGGTGACGTTGCGCCGCCGGGAGGGCTAAATCCGGAACCGCCGGCGGCGCGCTCGCATACAGCGCACGCACAGGATGCGAAGAGGACGCCGACCCCGGAGCCGGGAAGGAGGACGCCGGGTCGGCGGCGCCCGCTGAGCCCTGACAGCACCCCCGCCTCGAGGAACGCCCACCGGGCGGCTAGGAGCCGGGCGATCAGGAAAACGACGATGAAAGGCGAAGACCAATCGAGGAGCATGAACGTCACGTGACGAAACCCATGTGCGATCCGCGGGGCCATAGCCAGTCCAATGAACCAAATACTGCAACCGATTGCGGACATAACGGGAATCCAAAATGGACTCAATTTCATACTCGGGGGTCCCATCAACCACCACAGGGGGAGGAGGAGAGTCAGGGCGAGTAAAACGGTTGCAGGAGAGCGGCTTCAATAAAGAGACATGAAAGGAGTTCGGAATACGCAAAGAGACGGGCAATTGCAGTGCGTATACTACGGGATTGATACATCGGAGTATTCTATACGGACCGATAAAACGAGGCGCGAATTTCATAGACGGAACCTTCAGACGAATGTGGCGTGTGCTGAGCCAAACCCTGTCACCCACATGGTACACTGGTGGAGGTCTGCGCCTCCGATCAGCCGCCCGCTTCTGGCTCAAGGAAGCGGATTCTAGATTCAACCTGGTCTTCTCCAAATAACCCGGAGCTTATCTAGGTGTTCCTCCAGGGCAGGAATGTTCTGGGGGGAGAACGAGGATGGAAAAATAGTGGGATGCATACCCGTGACTATTTCGAAAGGAGAAAATTTTGTCGACTGTGATGTGGCGTTGTTATACGCAAATTCTGCCCATGGTAACAGAGTAACCCAATCATCCTGTGCGTCAGAAATAAAACACCTTAAATAAGTGTCAAGCGTTTGGTTGGTTCTTTCGGCTAAACCGTTCGTTTGCGGGTGATACGCGGACGAAAAGGACAGTTTAACGCCCAACTGGTGACAGAAGCCTCTCCAGAACTTAGAGATAAACTGAGAACCCCGATCCGAGACGAGAACATTAGGAACACCATGTAGTCTGAATATTTCTTTGGTGAAAATCTGTACTAGCTCGCTGGAGGAGGGGAGCTTCTTTAACGGAATAAAATGTGCCATTTTAGAGAAGCGATCGACAACCACAAAAATCACAGTATGACCAAGTGAAGGGGTTAGTTCCACTAGGAAGTCCATAGCTAAATGAGACCAAGGGCGCTCAGGGATCGGTAGGGGTTGGAGGAGGCCAGCAGGACAAAGGCGGGAGGATTTGGAACGGGTACAAACAAAACAGGTGGTTACGTAATCTTTTACATCCTTAGTAAGTGTCGGCCACCAAAGGTGTCGTTTAATCAAGTCAAGAGTTTTATTTACCCCAAAATGTCCAGCGAATTTAGATTCGTGAAAGAGCTGTAAAGCAGTGGGTACCTCTACAGCAGGAACGAATAGCTTATTCTGTGGTTTAGACGGGGGAGCCAGAGCCTGTTTAGAGAGTAAGAGGTTCCAGAAAGGAGACTCGACTCGTGTACTCAGAGAGGCTAAAATTTTCCTTTCGGGAACTATGGACACAGGTACAGACACTGGAGTTGCTAGGGGTTCATATTGTCTGGAGAGTGCGTCGGCCTTAACATTTTTAGACCCGGGTCTGTACGTAATGAGGAAGTCAAATCTGGTGAGAAAAAGGGCCCATCGTGCTTGTCTAGGGTTCAACCTTTTAGCCTCGGACAGGTAAATCAAATTTTTGTGGTCAATGAGAATGGAAAACGGACAGGTGGAGCCCTCCAAGAGATGGCGCCATTCTTTTAAGGCCAAAATAATGGCTAACAATTCCCTGTCCCCAATGTCATAACGGGCCTCGGTAGGGGACAATTTCCTAGAATAAAAACCACAGGGTTGCATAGGCTTGTCATCGGCTGGACGTTGTGACAAGACGGCTCCTACCCCGGTTTCTGATGCGTCAACCTCTAAAACGAAGGGTCTATTGGGATCAGGGTGGTGTAGAATGGGAGCAGTGGAAAAGGCCTCCTTTAACCGTTCGAAAGCCTCCAGGGCACTGGAGGACCAATTCTGAGTGTCACCTCCCTTTCTCGTCAATGCTGTAATGGGTGCAATAATGGACGAAAAGCCCTTGATAAACCGTCTATAGTAATTAGAGAAGCCAATAAACCTTTGAATGGCCTTGAGGCCCTTGGGAAGAGGCCAGTGACTGATGGCCTCCAGTTTTTTGGGATCCATCATGAAACCAGAGGAGGATATAACATAACCCAAAAACTGTACCTGTTGGACATCGAATAGGCATTTTTCTAGCTTGCAGTAGAGGCCGTTGGCCAAGAGCTTAGATAAGACGAGTCGTACATGTACGTGGTGGGTGTTCAGGTCAGGGGAATGTATTAACACATCATCAAGGTAAACCACGACAAAACAAGGGGTGTACTCTCGTAACACATCATTAATAAACGCCTGAAACACTGCTGGAGCGTTACATAAACCGAAGGGCATAACCAAGTACTCGTAATGCCCTAACCTGGTGTTAAACGCAGTCTTCCACTCATCCCCGTGTTTGATTCTTATTAAATTGTACGCTCCTCTGAGATCCAGTTTCGAAAAGATTTTGGAATGTTTCAGGCGGTCAAACAGCTCGGGGATGAGTGGAATGGGGTAGGCATTTTTAACGGTGATCTTGTTCAACCCTCGAAAATCGATACAGGGTCTAAGATCACCCTCCTTTTTCTGCACAAAGAAAAACCCTGCCCCAGCGGGTGAGGAGGAAGGACGAATAAACCCTTTTTTAAGGGAATCTTTAATGTACTCCTCCAAAACCTTATGTTCCTTCACGGACAAAGGATAGACAGCCCCTTTGGGAGGCATGGTACCAGGAAGAAGGCCGATGGCACAATCGTAAGAACGATGGGGGGGTAATCTATCGGCCTCTCTTTTGTCAAACACAGGTGCCAAGTCCGAGTAGGGGACAGGAATGGAAGTCGTCAGAGGATGGGCCGTGGGCAAATTCAAGACATTAATGGATAGTGGAATCTCAATACAAGAAGCCATACAATCATTATCCCACTTCGCGATCTGACGAGCTCGCCAGTCAATAACAGGGTTATGGCGGGTTAACCAGGGGTAACCCAGTACGATAGGATAGGAAGGGGACGAAATAGCATGGAAGAACATACTTTCCTTATGACACAGTCCTATCCCAACAGTAATATTGCGAGATTCAAACAAAACAAAAGGGGTTTCGAGAGGTCTGCCATCGATGGCCTGTACAAGTAATGGGGTTTCTTTTTCAACCAGGGGTATGGCATGTTTGCGAGCAAAATTTATGTCAATAAAGTTATCGGCAGCACCAGAGTCTACTAAGGCATAGAGTTGTACCGGTTTACGGGAACTCTCCCAGGATAGAGTAACCGGAACCCGGAGTCTATTTTCCAGTTTGGGGGACGAAGGAAAAGCGCCTAAGAGCTGTCCCCTAGAGGCACTTAGGCATGAGAGTTTCCCGCTGGACCCTGGGGGCGTTTGGAACAGCCCTTAAGGAAATGACCCCCCAAACCACAGTACAGGCATAAACCCTCAAGTCGTCTGCGTTGTTTTTCACTATCAGGGATCTTGGTGCTATCTAATTGCATGGGTTCGGGGGGTGAATGAGACTCGGGAAGCAAAGGTACAGAAAACCGGGGAGGCTGCCTAACCGGTGGTCTTTTAGACCTCTCCTTAGTAAGTCGACGATGGCGAAGGCGTTCATCGATAAAGGACAGGTAAGTAATCAAGTCTTCCAGGTCCCCTGGGAGATCTCTGGCCGCTATCTCATCTTGCAACTCATCGTTCAGACCCTCAGAAAACACGGCTATCAAAGCCTCATTGTTCCAGTTCAATTCAGAAGCCAATGATCTAAACTCCAGAGCATATTCACCCAGTGATCTCGCACCCTGGCGCAAGCGTAACAAGGATTTTGCGGCATTGGTTTTACGCCCGGGAGGGTCAAACACCCTACGAAAGGCCGACATAAAGTCACGATAATTATAGACAATCGGTTTATCGGTATCCCAAAGAGCGTTAGCCCAACTCAACGCTTTGTCGGTAAGATGGTTGATGACAAAAGCGATTTTGGCACGATCTGTAGGGTAAGACCACGGGGTTAATTCGAAATGAATGGAAATCTGGTTCAGAAAACCTCGACAGGCGGTAGGATCGCCCCCATAACGTACTGGAGGTAGCAAGTTAGGGTATGAGGTGGACACAGAGAACGGTTCGGAAGGGAGAGGATTCACGGGAGGGGAAACCTCTACCTGGGTAGGGGCGGTACGGGTGAGCAGCGTTTGGAGGGCCTGGGCGAACTGATCAAGACGGTGATCTTGCTCCTCCAAACGGCTTTCTAGACCAGAGAATTGCTGAGCAGTCCCTGCAAGGTCCATGGCCCTTTCGTGATGTCAGGCACGCTCACGTACCTGAGGGTGGACGAACGGTAGCCCTAAGTGAAAACAGGAGCCTCGAGTACGTAGAAGAGAAACCAGTCCTTGTAGTGGCTGGGTTAACACAAATAATGAGGGCTGCCCTGTCTTCAGGCCAACACCAACCAATGGTACGTAACGGCAGTACCGGTAAAGCAATATAGAGTCACAATGCGGTACCAGTCCTTATAGTGGCTGGGTTTCGCACAAACAGGAGGTGAACCTATAAGGCAGGGACACAAGGAGGACAGGAACCAGTCCTTAGAGTGGCTGGTGTAAACGCTGGTAAGCCAGGAACGTATATCAGAAAGCCAAAGGGTATAGGCAAAAACAGAGTCGAGTAACAAGCCGGGTCAAGGGGTATAGAGGTACACAAGTCGAGAGAGATAGCCAGGTCATACACAGTAAGTCAAATAGTGAAATAAACGAGCACTTAAGGGTCAGACAGGCAAAACCACGAAAGGGCACTGAGGAATGGGAAAAGCAGGTTTAAATCTGGCGCCTTGCCTGCTGATTGGTCCGTCGCGGTCACATGGGGATAGGTGACGTCGCGCCGCCGGGAGGGCTAAATCCGGAACCGCTGGCGGCGCGCTCGCATACAGCGCACGCACAGGATGCGAAGAGGACGCCGACCCCGGAGCCGGGAAGGAGGACGCCGGGTCGGCGGCCTGGCGGGACGCCGGGTCGGCGGCGCCCGCTGAGCCCTGACACTGCCCTTTCGTTATCATGGACTGTCACTCTATTCTGGACTGAACACCCACCGGGAAGGGAATCAAAGCCACGGTGCACCCTCTGGCAGTGGCACCCCACTGCTGACAAGATGGCTCCACGCACAGCTGTGATCCTAACGTGGCCTGGAGGGACCTCCTGCTGAGTCTGTACACAGTCCCTGCTGACTCTGCACACAGCCCTACCGTGGACAGAGGCCGGTAAATGTAGAATAAATAATTGCTGTGTGCTCATATACACTCGGTTTGCTGGGAGTTTTATTGCAGTGGATTCTGATGCACTCATACACACCACACATTGCATTGCTGGGATTTTTATTGCTGTGGATTCTGATACGCTGACACACACCACACATTGCATTGCTGGGAGTTTTATTGCTGTGGATTCTGATACGCTGACCCACACATTGCATTACTGGGAGTTTTATTGCTGTGGATTCTGATACACTCATACACACTGCACATTGCATTGCTGGAATTTTTATTGCTGTGGATTCTGATAAGCTGACACACACCAAACATTGCATTGCTGGGAGTTTTATTGCTGTGGGTTCTGTGATACACACTGCATAGTACTGTGAGTTTTATTGCCCTGGAGCTCTGGGATACACTCATACACACTGCACATTACTGTGAGTTTTATTGCTGTACAGCTCTGTGATACGTTCATATGCAGTGCACGTTTCTGTGGATTTTATTGTTCAACAAATTAGAACGGCTGTGATCCAGTATACTTGACATGCGTGGCTGTTCTTTGTAAAAATGCTTGAATTTAAACATTTCATAATTTTATTTCTCAATAGATACATTTGAAATGGTATACAAAATATACAAGTAGGCACTTGGTATCCACTTTTAATATAAAGAGAGGAAAAGGCGGAGCTCTAAGAGGAAAGGTGGAGCTTAAAGAGGAAGGGTGGGGATTAACCAGGAAGAGGTGTGCCCTTGACAGGAGGGGGTGCCTCAAATTTAAATTAGGGGGTGCACGAGTTTAGTCAGGCCTAGGGCAGCACAAAACCTAAATACACCACTGTCCCCCAGGGCAGTACCCGGACCCCCATACACGTTTTATGACCAATATCTTACATATATGTCCTCTGGAGGGGACCTTCATTTTTGAACTTTTGAGCCCCATTGACTTGCGTTGCGTTTGAATCGTGTTCGCGTTCGAATTCAAACTTTTTCAAATATTCGAGTTCGAATGCGAACCGAACACAGGGGTGTTCGGCCCATCACTAGTCGTGATGATGAGAGTGATGGGAAGTGGCATTGCCACGTATGAACAAACAATTGAGCATGAAGATATATATATATATTTATATCGTGTAAAGCCAGTCCATACGGAAAAGATAATTTAATTTGTTTTGAATAGGCTGATTAAATATGTGGAATATTGTCTTACAAACAACAGTCGCTACCATTGAAAGGAACTTTTATGTTTGGGCATTATGGAGGGGGCTGGACTGAGCTTGGTGACACTAAGGATATAAGAGTGTAATACTGACCAACCAAAAGGCCCCTATTATGGGTCAGCTCCAAAAACGATGATATAAGCCAGCAAAAGGTGCCGTGCTTTTTAAACAAGACTGGGCATGTTTCCATCCCATGCGATACAATTTGCTAGGTGAGTAATATGCAGAATGGAATATTTTCAAAAACGTTTCTTGATATGACACAATTGGTAAGGTTTTTAACATATACATATGTGCGGATAACGTGCTGTCTAATGAGTGTGATGAGAAATGACTAATCCATTGCAGCGGTCCAGTTTTTACTGTGCGCTATTCCAGAATATGACGAAGAATGTTATAAAGCGAAGAAATGTAATAATCATTTTGTGGTTGGTTTGTAATGTGACAATATAGTCTATTGGCCCAGTCTTTTGTGGAAAAAAGTAGTAGTCATCTCATGGAAATATGAGGATAATTGGAGATAGGCGAACCAAGGGAAATGCAATGTGGGGTATTTGGATTTAAGGGAAGTTAAAGGCAACACTGTTTTGGTAGAAGGATCCAAAAAATGATATAATAATTGTAAGCCCCCCTTCACCCAATTTATAAATGGTGTAGTTTGGTGGTCTTCTTCAAATTGTGGGTTCACATAAATTATGAGTTTAAACCTCAGCTGGGTCTGATTCTTTATCTTGGAACAGCCCGAGTGTTCAGCCAATAATATGCCTCTTAATGCAAAGTCATTGAGAGGCATTGACTGGTCAGCGATGCTCAGTGCTATGTGCTACCTAACAAAACCACAAAAGACTGACAAGCACAATTCGATTGTTTCCAAGTAGAGAAAGGTCTCCACTTTAGAAAGCTGTATAAACCATTGCATAATCTCTTGCAGGAGGGAACAATGATTTGATATACAGGTGCATCTCAATAAATTAGAATGTTGTGGAAAAGTTCATTTATTTCATTAATTCAACTCAGTTTGTGAAACGTGTGTATTAAATAAATTCAATGCACACAGACTGAAGTAGTTTAAGTCTTTGGTTCTTTTAATTGTGATGATTTGGCTGACATTCAACAAAAAAACACCAATTCACTCTCAACAAATTAAAATACTTCATAAGACCAATAAAAAAAATCATTTTTAGTGAATTGTTGGCCTTCTGGAAAGTATTTCATTCACTGTAAATGTACTCAATACTTTGTAGGGGGCTTCTTTTGTTTTAATTACTGCCTCAATTCGGCGTGGCGCGGAGGCGATCAGTCTCTGGCACTGCTGAGGTGCTATGGAAGCCCAGGTTTCTTTGACAGGGGCCTTCAGCTCATCTGCATTTTTTGGTCTCTTGTTTCTCATTTTCCTCTTGACAATACCTATGGGGTTCAGGTCTGATGAGTTTGCTGGCCAGTCAAGCACCCCAACACCATGGTCATTTAACAAACTTTTGGTGCTTTTGGCAGTGTGTGCAGGTGCCAAATCCTGCTAGAAAATTATATCAGAATCTTTAAAAAGCTTTAAAAAGAAGGAAGCATGAAGTGCTTTAAATTTTATTGGTAAACGGGTGAAGTGACTTTGGTTTTCAAAAAACACAGTGGACCAACACCAGCAGATGACGTTGCACCCAAAGTCATCACAGACTGTGGAAACTTAACACTGGACTTCAAGCAACTTGGCCTATGAGCTTCTCCACCCTTTCTCCAGACTCTAGGACCTTGGTTTCCAAATGAAATACAAAACTTGCTCTCATCTGAAAAGAGAACTTTGAACCACCAGGCAACAGTCCAGTTCTTCTTCTTAGCCCAGGTAAGACGCCTCGGACATTGTCTGTGGTTCAGGAGTGGCATAACAAGAGGCATACAACAAGTGTAGCCAAATTATTTGGCAAGTCTGTATGTGTGGCTCATGATGCCTTCACCCCAGCTTCAGTCCATTCCTTCTGAAGTTCACCCAAATTCTTGAATTAATTTTGCTTGACAAGTCTCTCAAGGCTGCGGTTCTCTCAGTTCTCTCGGTTGGTTTTGCATCTTTATCTTCCACACTTTTTCCTTCCACTCAATTTTCTGTTAACATGCTTGGATACAGCACTCTGTGAACAGACAGCTTCTTTGGCAATGAATGTTTGTGGCTTACCCTCCTAGTGAAGGGTGTCAATGATTGTCTTCCGGACAACTGTCAGATCAGTAGTCTTCCCCATGATTGTGTAGCCTAGTTACCGAAGTGAGAGACCATTTTGAAGGCTCAGGAAACCTTTGCATGTCTTTTGAGTTGATTGGCATGTCAACATATTCTAGTTTTTTGAAATAGTGAATTGGTGGGTTTTTGTTGAGGCTAGGGTCGGACTAATGCATTTTCGCGTTGTCCAGGAAAAGTTGCGTTCGAACGAATGGACGCATTTTTTCACGGAATAGGCGATAGCGGTCGTACGATGCGCATTTTCGTCCGTGATTTTGTACGGATCATCAATAAAACACTTTTTGCGTCTGGACGTTATGTTGGCCGGACATTAGCAGCGTCTGACGTCTCCTAATCACGCACACACGCCGCTAGTGGACGCAGCACACTCTGTACGTCAGTACTAGCGGTTTGACGATCTCGAAAAAATGCGTTCGTTTGACACTTGCGTTGCGCAACCGCACTTTTGTGTGGCCATTCTTCGTATGCTGCCCGGAATTGGACGTAATTTGCTCCTAGCGCGGCCGTGATTTAGTGCAGCTAAACGCACGTTAATACTGCGTTAGTCTGACCTTAGCCTAAATGTGAGCCAAATTATCACAATTAAAAGAACCAAAGACTTAAACTACTTCTGTCTGTGTGCATTGAATTTATTTAATACACAAGTTTCACAATTTGAGTTCAATAGAATAAATGAACTTTCCACGACATTCTAATTTATTGCGATGCACCTGAACATTAAATAATGATTCTCATGCCCAGTTAGACTGCAGTATGTGGTGTACCTTATAGAAAACAGTCTAAAATCCTAAACAAGGTCCTTAGAATCATTTGATTTACACACCACTGTCCCCCCTTGTAATCAACACTCCAGGACGTGTTTAAAATGTCATCTTTATTTTTCCACACTTAAAATGACATATTCAACATTTTAGTCCCCTTAGGAGCTTGCATCTGGACTAACAATTGAGCATTGTCTGTCCTGATGAAAGTTCCTTAGAGGACTGAAGCATCGACTATGACATTTTAAATATGGAAAAATACAAATTCAGTTTTAAACAAGCCCATGAGTGTTGAATACATGATACAGATCAAGCACTGGGCACTTCAAATACAATGAGCCAGGATTACAAGGACAAACTGTGGGACTATATAAACAGTATATATATATATAAATATATATATATATATATATAGATAGATTAGGTAGGCCGTGTTAGTCCAGATGCCAAAATCAAGAGTATAGCAGTCTGTAGTGATACCTTTTTTATTGGACTAACGTTACATTTAAAGTACAAGCTTTCGAGAGGATTCCTCCCTTCGTCAGGTAGAGAAGCTTACTGATGAGAATAATAGAATTGGACATTGGGACAGTCACAGGGCTCACAGTTGGGGGTGTTAGATGTTGTATATCGCCAAATGGCATGGTCAGAGGGGGAAAAAAAAAGGAAACATTTAATTGTCTCAAGCAAGATGCAATCATGTCCACTTCAAAGGGAATGTGAAAGGACAGAACGAAAGAAAAAAACAACAACAAAAAAAAAACACAACACAGTGAGTATGGGGAAGACACAGAAAAATAGGAATTATGAATATTATGTGACGTTATTATAGTGGGTTAGAAAACCCGAATCTATACACACTATACTGCAAAACGTATTCGCTCACCTGCCTTGACTCGCATATGAATTTAAGTGACATCCCATTCCTAATCCATAGGGTTCAATATGACGTCGGTCCACCCTTTGCAGCTATAAGAGCTTCAATTCTTCTGGGAAGACTGTCCACAAAGTTTAGGAGTGTATTTATGGGAATTTTTGACCATTCTTCCAGAAGCGCATTTGTGAGGTCACACACTGCTGTTAGACGAGAAGGCCTGGCTCTCAGTCTCCGCTCTAATTCATCCCAAAGGTGTTCTATCGGGTTGAGGTCAGGACTCTGTGCAGGCCAGTCAAGTTCATCCACACCAGACTCTGTCATCCATGTCTTTATGGACCTTGCTTTGTGCACTGGTGCACAGTCATGTTGGAAGAGGAAGGGGCCAGCTCCAAACTGTTCCCACAAAGTTGGGAGCATGGAATTGTCCAAAATGTCTTGGTATTCTGAAGCATTCAGAGTTCCTTTCACTGGAACAAAGGGGCCAAGCCCAGCTCCTGAAAAACAACTCCACACCATAATCCCCCCTCCACCAAACTTTACACTTGGCACAATGCAGTCAGGCAAGTACTGTTCTCCTGGCAACCGCCAAACCCAGACTCGTCCATCAGATTGCCAGATGGAGAAGCACGATTCGTCACTCCAGAGAACGCGTCTTCACTGCTCTAGAGTCCAGTGGCAGCGTGCTTTACACCACTGCATCCGACGCTTTGCATTGCACTTGGTGATGCATGGCTTGGATGCAGCTGCTCGGCCATGGAAACACATTCCATGAAGCTCTCTGCGCACTGTTCTTGAGCTAATCTGAAGACCACATGAAGTTTGGAGGTCTGTAGCGATTGTCTCTGCAGAAAGTTGGCGACCTCTTCGCACTATGCGCCTCAGCATTCGCTGACCCCGCTCCATCAGTTTACGTGGCCTACCACTTCATGGCTGAGTTGCTGTCATTCCCAAACCCTTCCACGTTATTATAATACAGCTGACAGTTGACTGTGGAATATTTAGGAGCGAGGAAATTTCACGACTGGATTTGTTGCACAGGTGGCATCCTATCACAGTTCCATGCGGAAATTCACTGAGCTCCTGAGAGCGACCCATTCTTTCACAAATTTTTATAAAAACAGTCTGCATCCCTAGGTGCTTAATTTTATATACCTGTGGCCATGGAAGTGATTGGAACAACTGATTCTGATTATTTGGATGGGTGAGCGAATACTTTTGGCAATATAATGTATATATATATATCCAGAACTGTGTCATTCATGCAAGTGTGTGATGTCACCAAGCCACCAAATTGGAGGGAGGGGCATTCAAACTGATAGAATAAGCCACCTTAGATGTATTTAGAAAATTTCTCTCCAAACAATTAAGGTTTCATTCTTAACATGTTTTCATGAACATGTTTTAGAAGTACTATTTTGCTAGAGATTGCTCTTATGTTTGAAAAGAGACAGATAATATCATTGGTATCCTTTTAACAATTCATACACTTTCATTGTACTCTCTAGGGATACTGCAAATTTAACACCGTGTTCTGTGTAAAATGATTATTCAATGTCAACATAATAATTTTACATTTTTAGAATGCATGCAGCTCAATTTATAATGCTCAAATCCCAGTAAACACTCAAGTTAGAAATAACATCTTTCAGAGCAGAGGCCACTTGAAGGAGTAAAGGGCATTTCATGTTCCAAGTAAAGGCCTTTAATTTCAATTTGAATTAGTCTATCATGAGATACCAGCATGTGGCCTTTCTAAAGTCAATAACATTTATCTATCGCATTAATGGTTTTGATAAACCATGAAAACGCAGTTAGGAGTGTTATATTAAAGATTGCTTGTTAGAAATATTCTTATATGTACAAATCAGCATGCAAATATTTTGTGCTTACTTTTTTATTTTGTATTTTATAATTCCAATAATAGTCTTAAGTTTTCAACTCAAGCTGAGTGGTAAATCAAAACATTCACATTTTCCAGGGTTCCTGCAAAAGCACAATTGTGATTTCTGCTTAACCACTTAATGCCGCAGGGCTTGCTATGCTGTCCCCAAGACAGGTGGATCTGAATGCTGCGGGACAGCGTAGCACGCCTTGTTGGCGTCTATGGGCTGCCTCTGGCCCACCCACCAGTGAGCGTGCGTGCCATTAGCTGCCAACGGGAAGGCCTGAACCCAAGCTGTCGCCCTGCAGCCAATGACATGTGCAGCATGTCAACTGCATAGGAGCGCTGGAGGATGGGCTGCAGCAGTCCTGCTAGTATGCCCCACCGGAGTTTAGACCCACCCGCCAGGAACAACCTGCCTGTTGTTACAGGGTTAACATATAACCACTGTTTGCTCCTCACAATATTATTATATACCAATACAATTATTTATAAAGCACCAACATATTCTTCAGTGATGCACAATAGGTAGATTTAAAAAAATAACTAAAATTTCTGAAAGTCTGGAGTCATGTGAAGAGTTCAATATGACAAGGGAGGGGGTTCAGTAACTACAGGGCAGCTCAGGAAAAGGCCTGAATGTGATAGTGAAAGATGCAGGTAGATGAAAATAACAGATCATTGGCAGACAGAAGTAACTAGAATGAAACACACCTATTGGTACAGGCAGGGGCATATTTATGGAGAAATTTGTAAGTGATGAACATTATATTTAATTGTATTGCAGTGTGAGGTGGTTGAGTGTGGCAGAGGCGTTCATTATAGACTGTGGAGGGATAATCTGGGATTGTTTAACCCCTTAGTGACCGGGCGGTTTTACACAAATCCGTCTTTTAGTGACCGCTGCTGTTTTTACGTTTATGCGCTGTTAGTGTTTAGGTCAAATTTTCCTCTTACTCGTTTATTCAACCCACACATATTATACACCCTTTTTCCCGCCATTAAATGGACTTTCTAGAAATACCATTATTTCCATCATATCGAATAATTTACTATAAAAAAAAATATAAAATATGAGGAAAAAAAATGGTAAAAACACACTTTTTTGTAATTTAATCCCCAAAATCTACAACCACGCAAAACGACCCCAGCTAAATAGGTTCAAAATTTTGTCCCGAGACTAGAAATACCCAATTTTTACATGCGTTTGCTTTTTAACCCCTTCACTGCTGAGACAGTTCACCTATATGCGCTGCGCTCATTCTGTGCTAATTATTTTTAGATGACAGCCTAGGTCCTATTTAATTAAACCCCCCCAGACAAAAAAACTTTTAAAAAAAAAACATTTTTTTATTTTCATTTTTTTATTATTTTTTTTTTATTTAATTTTTTATTTTTTATTTTTTTTTAAAACCAAACCTGGTCACGTTTGGTATCATTTGAAAGGCCATAATCAGGCCTTTCAAATGATGGCAAATATGACCATCTAGCTGCCATGGATCGGGAGATAAAGGGATCCTTAGGATCCCCTTATCTCTACATGGCAGCTAGAGGGTTAACTGGCCCACTGACATCCTCACACATATGGTGAGGTTGTCAGTGGGTGGGGGGGACCTGGAGGCTTGGCATCCAAGATGTCAGCCCCCCTCCAGGTTTGAATCGCGTTTTGGCGCCAATTGGCGCCGCAACGTGATCCAGCAGCGAAACGGTTAATGCCATACACCGCTGGAAAGGGGAGGCTCTCCCCTCTCCAGCGGTGCAAACGGCATCTCCCTAGCTTCAATGGTTGGGGAGATAGAGGGCTCCGAAGGAGCCCCCCCTCCCCTCCATTGAAATTCATGGGGACGCCTGCTGATGACGTCACCATGCAGCGTGGCGACGTCATCAGCCTCGCCTGCCCATGTAAATCACATGGGCAGGCTTCCTCCCTGCCAGATCGCCGTGGGATCCGGCGAGGGAGGGGAGTATCGGGCGGGAGGGGGATTAGACGCCGCTGACGTACCCTGTACGTCCGCGGGTCTAAGGGAGACCCGAGGACAAGACGTACAGGGTACGTCAGCGGCCCTTAAGGGGTTACAGATAAAATGAAAATGGCAATTTAAGCAGACCAAAAACAATCTTTTTTTCTTTTTGGGATTTTGAGATCAAGTGATAACTTTTCTTGTGTGTCATTTGTGAATGTTGACAGCTTTGACTTTGTGAGATCATTGGGTTATTGAGTTTTTTGTGATTTCCCATTACATTTGCATGTGTATTCATCCGACAATATATTTTATTGTTGTCATGCCACCAGCCTGGAGACTCATGGAATCCCCTCGTTTTAGCTGATCCAGGCCTGCCCTTATGCTCCTGGCCCATCTATCCAGCCCAGTACTTCCCACTAGCTTCCCTCTGCCTTGTCTCCATCCACCTGAATACTGAGCGCTATCCCACTCCCTATTTAATGGCTTGCACACTCATAGCAGTGCTCAGTTCTGAGTCTCAAGAGTAGAGTAACCACTGCTGCTTCTACTCCTGATCCCTGATGCCCTGCAAACCTCTGCCTTGTGTCCAACCCTGCAACTATCCAGCCTTGTGAACCCTCTGCAAGCATCCAACCCTGTCCTCTGCAAGCATCCAGCCCTGTCCTCTGCAAGCATCCAGCCTTGAATCTGGCCTTTGTGAACACTGCAACTACCCAGCATTCGTGAACACTGCAAGCATGGAGCCCTGTCCTCTGCAAAGCATCCAGCCTTGTTTCCTTGTATCACCTCAGTTGTGGTTCACTTTCCTGTGGTGCACATCGGCTCAGCTGAACCACGTCTGGATCCTGATTCACCTTTGTCCTTGTGTTCTACAATAAAGTTTTGACCCTTAGTTACCACCTGTTCTAGAGTATCCTTGCCTGACGGGTTTGCCATATCTTGCCCCATGGGTCCCAACATGGCATATGTTGGGTGTCACCCTAATAATTGTGTTGCTTATTTCAAATTTTTGCAATAAAATTTGTTATGGTAGAACTTTCTATGGTATATACCCACTTTTCTTCTTCCATGTGAGTTAATATAGTATAAGTGAAGGCTTGTCCATGGTGGCGTATCTACCAGAATTCTCGTAAACTATGATTACAGTGATAAAAATTATTTAGTTTTGGTAAAGTTACTAATTTTTTTTACTTCTGTTAAATATTATATTATATTTGATATTTTTTTCCTAACCTAAAGGGATTACTTTACTTGCAAATTGTCATTAAAAAAGAAATACGCACAAATTTAAGTAATAACTGTAAAAACAAAGTGTAATGTAGTTATTTCTTTAAAAAAAGACAGCCCTAAACGTTTTGTGATATCACCTGTTCACGTTGGATTTCAACAGGTAAAAAATGGTCCCGTGAAAGTAACCGTCTTTTCTAGGATGTTAATTGGCTCAATGTCAAAAACCAATGTCTGGAAGAGTTTAGGCTCAACCAAGAAGAAGGTTCTGGGGCGAAACTAACCCTATGTGTACTACATAAAAGTAGCACTGTTAATGTTATTGAAGGAGCACCGCTTCATGAGTTCATCGTGGAGAATATATAGTCTGTATAACTTACCTCACTGAATTTTTCCTTATGAAAAATGTGTTTAATAACTCATTACATGATGGTTTAAGGCAAAAATGGGCTTAAGCAAGATAATGACAAAGTCAAAGGCCAGAGCCCCTCCATCTTAAAATGTAATCAGTTGTCACTGTATAGTACAACAGGAGAATTCTAAGATTGTGATTGGTCTTACATGGTTTTCATAGGACTTAAAATGAACAGGAAGAAACGTGCTTTTAGTGGGAAACATGGTCCTCTTCAACTGAAGCAACCATCACTGCTCTGGAAAGCCCAGCAAACCTGGGGCTTTATTGAATTCCATCAGCTGTTTTTTGAAAAAAAAATATCAGTTGCTTACACCCAATGCCTATTAGAAAGATTGGATGATTTAAAAAGATTTAGAGTCTAATTCCCTCTATTTTTCTGCCTGAAAAGCAATTTATCAACACCTTTCAGCATTCAAAATTTTTTCAAAAAGCGGAATACTGAATGATGTCACATTTCCTCTTCCAGACCTGTCCCCCTGCCCTCTCTATTCTTATGCCTGCTTTTCCCTTATGTTTCTTTGTGTTGCTTTCCCTGGATTGCAGCTCAGGGGTTAAGTGGCTCCCTCGTTAGCTCGCCTGTTGGTGATGTGGGCTGATCACCTCCCTATATAATGCAATGGGCCCTTATCCCATTGCTCTTGCATTCTGGTTCATTTTCAGTTCTGATTCCTGCTGAGTGTTTGTTCCTGAACATCCGTTTATGTTTGTGTTTTAACAGTTATATGAATTTTTGAAAGAGATACCTGGATTGGCAGGGTTGCCAGTGGGTGTTTTTATTATAATGCAGATGAGTCTGGTTAATCACCAGGTATTGTGATCTATACCATGGGGCCCTTATATACAGTTTGGTTTACCCTGACATTGCATAGTTACATAGTTACATAGGCTGAAAAAAGACATAGCGCTATAATAGCGCTATAAAAGCGCTATAATATCTTTTTTTAAGACAGGTGCCCAAAATTGCATGGCATATTCAAGGTGTGGTCTGACCATTGATTTATACAGAGGCAAAATTATGTTTTCATCCCGAGAGTGAACTCCCCTTTTAATGCATGCCAATACTTTGCTGGCCTTGGCGGCTGCTGTTTGACATTGCACATTGTTACTTAGTTTGAAGTCTATGATTATTCCCAAATCCTTCTCCTGCTTGGATTTCCCTAACTCCATACCATTTAGGGTATAAATTGCTTGTGTGTTCTTCACTCCAAAGTGCATAACTTTGCATTTATCTAGATTAAATTTCATCTATCTAAATCCCTCTGCAGCGAAGTAACATCCTGCTCACATTGTATCACTTTTCCTAGTTTTGTGTCATCTGCAAACACTGATACATGGCTTTTAAATCCTATCTCAAGGTCATTTATAAATAAATTGAATAGTATTGGTCCTATAACAGACCCCTGAGGGACACCGCTTACCACTGGTGTCCATCTTGAAAATGTACCATTTATGACCACTCTCTGTACCCTATCTTTTAGCCAGTTTTCTATCCAAGAACAAGTATTTTCATCTAGACCAATTTTTCTTAATTTAAATAGTAACCTTTTGTGTGGAACTGTGTCGAAAGATTTGGCCAAATCTAAGTAAATCACATCCACTGCGACCCCCTGATCTATACTTCTACTTACTTCCTCATAGAACATAATTAGGTTAGTCTGACATGATCTGTGTTTCATGAAACCATGCTGATTTTTGCCAATTACATTATACCTCCCAATAAATTCCTGAATATTATCCCTTAGTAACCCCTCAAATACTTCCCAGCCACAGATGTTAAGCTCACAGGTCTATATTTCTCAGGCTCAAATTTTAAACCTTTCTTAAATATAGGGACCACGTCAGCTTTTCTCTGGCTCGATTCCTGAAAGAAAAGAATCTTGAAAGATTAAGATTGCAGGTATATTGAGGATTAGTAATAGTGGACAGAGGTTTCTGCAAGAAATATATCGGAAACGTATTACTTATTATCTGCTTAAAACATTGAATTTATCCCTGGATGGCTGATATGGGATGGATTGGTAATGCCTTTTTTTTTTCTTTTAAATACTTTATTTAGGGTAGTACAAGCGATACAGGATTAAATTAAGCATCAGTCATCTATATGTAGTTTGCAAGCCACCCACTTTCATATTTTATATGAAGAAAAAGAAGAAAGAAAGAAAAAAAAGGAAAAAGATATACGAGGTGGGGAGGGGTCTCCACGAGCGCACCAGCATATACCAGCTAATACCTTCTGTAACGTAGGAAAAATGTGTCTTATTCATCATTGGAGATATATACAAGCATATACCCTACAAAGCCGTATGCAGATTCGCGCATCAACCTCAAGCCCTCAATCATCCATAGTGTCCCAGGGATCCCAAGTCTTCCTAAGCGCGGACATAGTGTGATGAAGGGTAGCTGAAGGTTTATCCATCAACCTGATGTAGTCCATAATCTGGTGAACTCGAGTCAGAGGTGGTAAGGTAATCGAGCGCCACTGTTCTGCAACCGCCTTCCTGGACGCCAATAAAATTTTAGATAGACGATTTTGAGTTGGAGATAAGGCCTGTAGTGGTCTGGCAAAAAGATAGGTCCAGGGGTCCATCGGAACAGGGATCCAAAATACCAGATGTAATAACACACCAACCTCCTTCCAGTAGTCTACAATTGCGGGGCAACTCCACCACATACGAGCCTGGGAGCCACGGGCTCCACACAATCTCCAGCATGTATCCGTGGTCGAGGAATCTGCCCAATGTAGAAATGCCGGGGTAACGTACCACCTCATCAGGGTCTTCACAGATTGTTCCTGAAGGGTGGTACAAATAGACACATTATGAGTAGCCTCTCAGATTTCTTCCCAGTTGTCAACCTTCAATGTCAGAGCCCAGTTCCCTCTTCCAAGCCATCATATAACTGAGTGCCATTGACCCATTTGAGCTCATTAGGCTAGCATAAAGGAGGGAGATCAAGCCCTTAGCAGGAGACCCAGTCAGACAAAGACATTCAAAGGAAGTAAGGGGAGCCTCAGCACCTTGACGGATCTCCCGTTGAGTGATGAAGTGACAAAGCTAAAGTACAGAAAGAAGTCTCGGGGGGAGAGAGTCACTCTATCAGATAGCATATCGAAGGTGACCAAGTGTCCGCCCAGGTACATGTCCCGTATACGATGTAGGGCACAATTGGCTAGGTTCACAAATGGCATAGGTTGCAGTCCAGGAGTGAAGCGCCGGTTCCTCCACAAGGGCATGAGGGGTGATACAACATTGGTACGTCCTTTCTTAAATGAAAGTTTGTCCCACAGCGAGAAGACATGAAGAATCGTGGGCATAGAGTAACCAATGGAAGGTGATCACGTTGAGGGAGCCATATCCTAAATCTTACATCAGGCCACATCAGTGCTGCTTCAAAATCTACCCAGCGTTTCGAGGAAGGCGGTGAATGCGCTGCCACTATCTGTGTCAGTTGAGCTGCGTGGTAGTATTGGAGAAGGTTCGGCAGTCCCAATCCCCCAGATTCCCTAGAACAATAAAGGGTAGTCCTGACCACACGGCGCCTGCCCTGGCGCCACACAAAAGCATCAATATTACTTTGTAGGAAGGTCAAGTCACTCAGGTTGACCGGGACCGGGAGAGCCTGGAACAAGTACAGAAGGCGAGGTAAAAGGTTCATTTTTATACAGTGAATCTGGCCAAGCCAGGATATGCAGTCCTTGTCCCAGGCCTCCAGGTCCCACCGAAGTTGTGCAAACAGCGGGGAATAATTTGCTTTATACAGGTCAGCATAAGAGGTGGTTAAATTAATACCCAAATATGGGATAGACGTGGTGGACACCTTAAAACCATAAAGGGCAGTTAAGTGAGCCGTCTCCTCCACCGATAAGTGGAAAGGCAAAATCACAGATTTGTCTGTATTAATTTTATAGCCCGTGATATCAGAAAATTGAGACAAAAGCTGATTCAGTGCTCCCAGCGAGGCCCTAGGATCGGTCAGTGTCAGAAGGACATCATCTGCATATGCCAATACTTTGAAGGAATCCCCCCTAAGGGAGATACCCGTAATTTCCGGTAAAGAGCGAATATCTATCAGAAGGGGCTCCAAAGAGAGTGCAAATAGAAGGGGGGAGAGTGGACACCCCTGTCAGGTCCCATTATTTATGCGGAAGGGTTGAGGAGGTGCGCCTGGGATCAGCACTTCAGCCATAGGGCTAGTATACAGAGACCGAACAGCCGTTACAAACGAGCACTGAACGCCCATGAACTCTAGTAAACCAAAAAGATAGGGCCACTCCAGGCGATCGAATACCTTCTCCGCGTCTAAGGACAGAATCGGAGAAGGCGTCCCAACCTGTTCCATATACCAGGCCATATCAACTGCCCGATGGGTATTCTCGTACGCTTGGCGCCCCAAGACGAAGCCTACCTGGTCAGGATGAATTAAAAAAGGCAGAATGGGGTTCAGTCGTGTAGCTAAAATTTTGGGGTAAATTTTATTATCAAGGTTCAATAATGAAATCGGTCGACAACCCGAGTGTCCTTCCCAGGTTTTGGTAAAACTGCTATAGAGGCGAAGAGGAACTCTTTTGGTAACGGAGTGCCTTCCAGAGCAGCGTTAAAGACTGATACTAGATGCGGGCCCAGCGTAGAGAGGTAAGACTTATAATATTGGGCTGTGAAGCCATCAGGGCCTGGGGCTTTGCTAGGTTTAAGTGATGTGACTGCAGAACGGATGTCAGGGTTCAGACTGATCGATGCAGCAGGTGCGGTAGTGAGCCCAAGATGCAGTGAGGCAGGTTGTATGACAAAGAGTTCATTAAATAATAAACACCAGGACATAAGGATACAAGAGATCTGAAAAGGACACTAGAGGAGACTGGACACAATGGGGAATAGCTATGAGGAGAGGAGATGCAGGAAAAGGAGGTTGAGGCCAAAGGGATGGCTGAGAGTAATGGGAAGGGAGGTTTAAGGAGAACTAAAGATGAGAGCAGTCAGAAAGCAGAGGAAATGAGGGCCAGCAAGAGGAGACTAAAAGATACAGGAGAAGTGAATAGAAGGAGACACAAAGGGAACTTAACAGCACATGGGATAAGCAATGAATAAATATATATACATAAACACAGGATATGGAAACAATGGTATCAGACAGGGGGTAGGCAATAGAATGGTCGTGGACAAAGCAGGGGGTCTAGGCAAGGCGGCAATCAGATTGGTCAAAGTCCAAGATAAATGAGGTCTGGTAGCCAGGGGTTCAAGATGGGGGGGATCAGGATGCACAGTGGGGTTACCGGCTTGAATGGTAAATAATCAGGATATGGAGGGTCCTCAGGAAAGGCTTAGGATCAGGATCAGGCGTTTCTGGGATCAGCTCTGCAATATGATTCAGTCTGGGACTTCAATAAGGAAGTCCAGGGTAGAGGGTGGGACTTCCTTATATGCAGCCTTGATTAGGGAGGATGAAGGGCAGGTGAGGTTCCAGGGCCAGAACGTCAGAGTCCAAGAATGTGCAAAGTCTTGATACAAAGTCCTGGAACCTGTAGGGGGCATGCAGGATGTGGCACAGAAAGGGGGCGCCAGGGGGTTAGGGCCTCCAGGACCTGACAACGGACCTCGTCCAAGGTGATCGCCGAGGCTAATGCTGTTATATGGGGGGCTTCTAAGAGAGGAAGGTGTAACGAAGACAAAAATGAGTCGATCCCTGCCAAATGTGCCGCATCCGTACTAGAATGATGGGGGGGAAAGATCATACAGATAAGTGTAAAAAGCGGTAAAAACATTTTTAATGACTACAGGAGAAGTGAGGGTGCGCCCCGCAGCATCGCGAAGGGAAACAATGCGAGTTCTAGTGGGCCATGGCCAGATCTGTCTAGCTAGGAGTGTATCCATTTTATTGGCCGACTCGTAATATCTACGCTTAGACCAATTCATGGAGCATGCAGCATCTTCAATCAGTAATTTATTCAAGGCAGTTCGAATCTGCTGGAGTCAGCAGAACATATCCGTTGAAGGGGAGGATTTATGATCCCCCTCCGCCACCAGCAGATCCCGCTGCAATTCAAGGATACGAGCTAATTTGAGTTTTTTACGGTAAGAGACCATGCTTATGATATTGCCCCGCATTACAACCTTATGGGCCACCCATAGGGTCATTACAGAAACCTCCCCCGTATCATTATTCTCAAAGTAATCTGTCAGATCTTTATGGAGTTCCGCCACAAGGGTTAGGTCCCGCAAGGTGTGCGTGCCTATACGCCAATTGCGAGTCGGGGAGGGGCCAGGGGCCTTTTTAACCCATTCCCTTAGGCAAACACATTGCAACTGTTATGGGACAAGCATTCCCATGATGATGGTTTGAACTCCTCAAATTCATACACCCCACAGGTGTGGCATTGTTCCCCCTGCCATAAAGATATAAACCAGGTACTCTGACTACTCATACAATATTTATGTGGTTTTATTTGTCAACTTGCCAATTTGCATGTAATAATAAAGGTGTACAACTGTGTATACACTGGGGACATAGATGCTTTACTTTTGTGAGCACCATTGTGGATGTATAGGTGCTCTAATTTTAGTTTTGGTTTGTTATATGTCTGACTGATTACCTGGTTCTGACCCTCTTGTCTGGCTGACTAATCTCCCGGTTCTGGATCCCTGGCATCAGTATAAGGTATATGCTCTGGTTTATGACTCCTTGCTTTTTCTTGACTTCTCTATTAGGATACTCCTTGTCGGTACCGTTAATATATGTATATTCCTGTCTCGTCTGTAGGCCCTTAGATTCTGCACGGCGCTGTTGTATTATTTTCCTTTAGAGCAGATAAGGCTATTCTAAAGACTGGTCTTTCAGAATAGGGCTGCTGTTTACCGTGCAGGGTCTCTGGCATAGGTTGTCTACTCTGTATTATCTGCATATTGGGGCTTTCCTATGTACCAGTGCCTCGCCTTGGCAAGTGCAAGGTGCCCTCCTTGTGACTGATTGTGACAACTGATGAATTCAAATGGAATCAATATATAGCTGATCTTTCCTTAAAGATGCCACAGATGATATTTGATTTTAATTTTTACTTGGACTCTTAATGCTGGTAAACACGTATTTTAATCTCTTGAACCAAAAAATGGCCAAAACTCAGCCTACAAAGGTTCCAATATCATCCCTCAGGCTGAGTTAAATCAAGCACCTGGTTCGGTTGATTGTTAAAAATAGCTTGTTAAATCTCCTAGCATATGTGCTATGTTCCAATTCAGCTACAAAGGAAACATGAAATCAAATCAGTGTCAGTTTTATGCATGGAGAACGAAACTACAAATATATTATATCTTAGTTGTCCAATTAACAGATGAGTGGAGTAGAGCACACAGGGCATGCATTTATGTGGAAACAAAAATGTATATGATATTATACAGTGCAGGTGTCAAAAACCCAATGGTGCCATATTAAATAAAAACTCACGTTTCGTTGTTGAGCTGTTTGTATTGGTGTCTATTATTACACAAGCTTCGATTTCCAGTGTCCTCAAAAACATAAATTTAACAAATAATGGTGCAGCAATAATTTCTACTATTATACATTTTACTTAAAGGAACTAATATAGAAAATACAAAAGTGTTACATGATCATTGCATGCAGAGATTGGTCACAGAAAGACAGAAATGTATTACTGGTCTCTAGAGAGACTGGATTAAACTTTAATAAAAAGGAGTACGCTGTAAATACTAACATACAACGGAGGAAGATATGGCCCACATGGACAGATCCAAGTAATGCAGAAGCTGCAATGAGGTGCAGGACATAAGTGATAGAACAGGTTGAGGTCAGTTGCAACAATGGGTTTGCAGTAGAGGTGTGGATTTGTTTTGCAACGAATCTCAATTCGTCCGAAATTTCATTCGTATTTCAGAAGTACTTTTGAAATAACAAATTAGTTTCATCCAAATTGAAACAAAACCGTATATAACGAAATTGTTTCTTTATACTGTTTCATAAGAGAACCATTGATTGAATGATTCCTCTATACACACTGCACTGAATCTGTAATTTAAAACTAGCTTGCCTTTTAACCCTCATGTTTCCCTCTTATCTAACATTAATTGAGCTGGATTTGATTTATTGTTTTTTGGTTTTTTTAGTGATCCTAAAATTCGAATCAATCTCAAATTACAAATGAAATTATGAAAACGAATCAGGTTTGTTTTACTGTTTCACAAAGCACCCCATCCCTGTCAATTGGCTGTGCTGCTGAATCTGATGTATTCAGCACCATAGGCCAATACGCAGCTCAATATTTAACCCCTACCTTGCCTTTTAACCTTCATGTTTAACCTTAATCTAACAGTAATTGAACAGGATTTGATTTATTATTTTTTTAGTGATCCTAAGATTTGAATTGAATCAAAATTATGGACCAAAATTACGAAAACGAATCAGTATTCAAACAAATTCTGTTTCCGAAAAATTAATTTCAAACAAAACTAAGTTTTCAGCTGTGCACACCTCAAGTTTGCAGACATCTCAGCATCAGTAGCCGTAACAACTACACAGACTAAGCTGGATCAAGAACCATAACAAACAATACAGCAGTGAGACAAAACTGTGCAAACAGACTGCAAATTGAAATAAGCACAGACTTTAGACCTCATAGTCAGAATGTATGCAGGTACACCATACTCGGCGCTTAGTGCCGGTGGAATCCCTCAAAACTGTGAAGTACGCAAATTAAAATTTCCAGTTTATCTATGTTGATTTTACTAAAATTTGTGTAGTTGGTTTTTGTTTGCTTTTGTGTTTTATTTTGCATTTTTATAAATTTAATAAAATGGGTATATCACATTATTATAATATCATGTAACTGCTAAAGCCTAACCTCTTGTACTTGGGTTAAAGGGACATGCATGCTTTGCTAGTGTGCTTTTAAAAATGTTCAATGCCTTTTGAATGAGTCAGTATTCTCATTCAGCGGACATAAAAAAAAGCAAGTAAATATGATATTTTTGCATATCTAGTTGCTTTTCTTTCTTGGCGTTTGACCACACCCACTTTAGGAGGCACTTTGAGCTAACCAATCAGTGACTAATCCATAAGAATAGATAATAAACACACTGAGCATGTGCGACTGAGTTACTTCACCTCCTTCCTGCACTGTAAGCCGAAGTGAGGGCAGGGCTGACTGAGTGATATTCCAATCTGTAACTCTTTCAACATCAGCTACTGCAGAGACAGGGAAGTAAAAAAAATCAATACACATAGGGAGAAAAAGACACCGCAACAAAGTAAAACAGAAAATAGAAGCACAGAGAGACACAGCAAGAAAAGTAAAAGCAAAAAAGACAGCAAGATAAACCAGAGAAATCACAAGAAAAGGTGCAGTGAGAGAGTGCGCGCACAAAAGACAGACAGCACATGAAAAGTGTGAGTGAGCGACCTGTGAGAGAGTTTCAGTGAGACAGTATGCAAACCATGAAAGAGTGCAAGTGAGCGCATCAGTGGGTGAGTGAGTTTGTGTGTGAGACACTGAGTGTTTGAGCAAGTCAGTAGAGGGGTGTGTGAATCTGTGTGTGAGAGCGTGTGAGTGTGTGGGCGCGTTAATGGGTGAGTGTGTGAGCAAGCGTGAGTGTGTTTTGCTTTCACAGTTGCAGAGATGGCTAATATTCATTTCCTCAGTTTCCCCAGTCTGAGGTCCTGAGCGTGCACAGGCTTTCACGTGCACAGCTTGTGCTAGTTCATGTGAAGCTTTGTTGGGTGGAGTAGTGGCTGGGGTGGAGGCGGGGAGTATACAGGAAGTGCGAGCTGAAGAAACACCCCTAGCTGAGGGCAGTGGCCAGAGCGGATGAAATAACAGAGCTTGAAGAGAGAAAATATTTTTTTACACATTTTAAAAACTTTTATTGATTTATTCTAGTTTTTCTACAGATATAAAATTGTTTAAATGTAAATTTTAAAAAAAATTCTAGACATGCATATCCCTTTGACTGAAAAAATATAAACACATACATCTTCTGCTTTGTAATTAGGCAGCTCAAAAGCTGCAAATTCCATGTTATTTGCATATAGGGCCCTATTCCATGGTTCATGCTAACATGGGGAAGCTAACCGGGAAAGTCTGCACCTGCAAATTTTCCTATACTGTCCCCATGTTTACGTGTTTATTCCAGGACAAGTGCTAACTCAGCACCTAGTTACGAAAAGCAGTGGTAACCGCAGTGACACTCGCGACGGCGCTTTCGCGCCGCCGAGAGTATCACCTCCTGGAGTCCATAGGACTCCATAGTGTAGCGTCTGGATTGGAATATTGATGTGAAACTTACTTATCCTAGCTCTAACAATTACATATCGAGACACTACATTAGCGCCAACTATGAAATATTCCTCGTAGCAGTTCTAGGGGAGGTCATTTGCTCTAATAATAGGGTTATACAATGTATCCTTCCTGGTAAAATACTTTGCAAATAAATAATTTATGGAAAAGCCCTGAAATGATGTGTGTATTCAATGGCCTCAAACTCGTTGAGTATTGTTACACCCACATGTTTGTATGAAAGACCAGAGGTTTGCTAAAAAAGCAACAAAACCAAAAACAAACAATCCAGACAATTCTTTGTTACCTTGATGAGTAGCACTATGCAAAGGACTCTGAAAAGAAAATATTTACACAAAACAATTTTCATTCAGACATATAGTTTATTTTGTTGTACGTCTTTTGTGTAATTGTTATTTATTTGTATAATGCAAATACATATGTCTTGATTAGAAGATGGTTGACAAATCACGATATAGTGGATATAGTACAACGTTTTCTGGATGCAGATGAATATTATTCATATCTTAGAAGAGATAATTGTTGCATTATACATTTCCATTATAAAGCTGAATACAAAGGAATTAAATGGCTCTCAGGGCACTTGACAACTTGATATTACTTAGTATCAATTTCTGTGATGCTTTCAGTCCTCTTAACATGTTCCAAACAGGTTTTAATAAACATCACCAAACAGATATATCTTTGTCTCTAACCAGTAAAACGCACGAGACCATATATTCATACAGAAAAAAACCGCATGTTACATGGGTTTTGTATTATCAACCTTTATGCGACCTTTTTACGGGAATACTCTGTCACATTTTTCAATGGATAAAAACCGGACGAGTATGTAAGAAATTAAAAAATAAGTAAAAAATTGCAAGCAGGTTGGCAATGTGTCTGAAAATATATGATTCTGTAGAACAATCTTTTATCCCTTGTGCTTACTTTATGACAATGACTCAAAGCACTTCAGGTATCCACTTACCTACCCTTCAAACATGCAGCAATAAAAGTAATATATATATATTTGGTTTAAAAAACCTAATAGGCTAGCTTATGTTGTGGCGTTTTCACTCTTTCCTGCAACTGTATTTGATCATTGATGGTTGACACATTCCCAGCAAAGCTGTATTTATGAATCTCTAGGTTGCTTTATTAGGCATCAACAAATATATGTATGTAGAAATTGTTTGCCCACACCTCTACCTTTATATTTTCTTCGGTAAACTCTTTTAAATTAAATTTGTTCATCTATAGGTGCCAAATTTAGCAAGCTTACTCAAAAATTACTTGCTTGTAATAAATGTAATAGTGTTACATGTACTTTGGGTACATCTAGCAGGATAACTAAAACACCCTAAAAGTATATAAAAAAATGAACTTATAAAACTCAGGTATTTAATTATCGTTATATACTAGTTTTGTTTTTAACCTTCAATGACACCTAAGTTTATAGTTCTCATTCATATATTTTATAATAAATAGATAAATAAATAAACAAGCTTTATCATCTATAAACCTCATACATATATTTGACACACATTAATGATTATCCTTAATGAAACTCGCGGACTAATACCTGTTCTGCAAAACAAATCTTTTTGAGGCACTTGTGTTTTTAAATGACTACATATCACGTCAACAGAGAACTTCGTGAAGTCCAACAAAATGCAATATACAATGTTTTCAGTAGAGATCTACATATTTTACTGTCAAATATTTTAAATGTATAAGACTTAAACTGAGCAATTTTTTAAGAAAAAAAGGAAATAGAAGTATGTAAATCATTCCACAGCACAAATAAAATGTTGAATCACACACCTATACTCTAAAATTGATAATCCATTTTTGTACAATGGTGATAGTAAAATGCTACTGGTAATGTGCATCTCAAATTTAGCCATCCACGCCCAAAGTGATGAAAGCCACATAAAGACAACATGCAGGCATTATTTTCACATAATGGTGGTGTTTCTGGAAGCTGCAGTGCTAACAACACTCCAATTACCCATAAGAAAGCCATTTCACCATTTTTATATTTGTTTTATCACATTTACTGGATCTGAATGTCAGGGCCTACCTGTAGGATAATAATGTAGACCCTGTTTGATTTAAAAAAAAAAACATCTAGTGCCTAGAAATGTTTAGATTTATGAAACATGTTGTGCAAATAAATGTTATGGTAATATATACTGTATTTAAGTGAAAATGCCCTGTTGTTCCCTACTACAGTATAAAGCTCATTTTTTTAAAAATTGTGTACCTCTATGCTAGTGATGGCAAACCTATGGCACGCGTACGACACCTGGCACGTGGGGCCGACTGTGTCGGCGCGCGAGCCATATGCTTGCCTCAGTGCTGCTCTGAGAGTGTATCTTCCTCCCAGCGGCTGCCGGCAAAGGATGTTGCCCGGCCGCTCGTTGAGATCCACCACCTGCAATCTCGCGAGACCACGGCTTTTGCGTGGTTCCCAACAAGAGACCGGGCTACATCCTATGCAAGCGGCCACTGGGAGGAAGAAGCACACTCGAGGGCGCCTGGCAGACAGGACCATGTGAGCTGGGGGCCAATATATACAGTTGTGTTCAAAATTATTCAACCCCCAATGCTGTAAGGGGTTTTAGGGAATTTAGTGTACATTTGTAATTGTATTCAGAATGAAATCCTACAAGGACATTTTAAAGAACCATATGCAACTAAAATGACATCAATTGGTTTTGTAATACAGTAGTAAATGTTTATTTTGTGAATTCTTCATTGACACATTTATTCAACCCCTTAAAGACTACCACTCTGAAGAACAGAGGTTCATTCAAGTGTTTTCAATCAGGTATTGAAAACACCTGTGGATGTCACGGAGCAGCAATAAAGCATAATAAGCACCAATTAGGCAGCTTTAAAATGACTGTGATACTCAGCTCCTTCTAGACATTTACTGGTGTGGTTACAAACATGGTGAAGTCAAGAGAATGGTCCAGGAAGACAAGAGAAGAGGTGATTACTCTTAACAGGAAGGGCAATGGCTATAAGAAGATTGCAAAGATGTTAAACATACCAAGAGAGACCATAGGAAGCATCATTCGCAAATTCAAGGCAAAGGGCACTGTTGAAACGCTACCTGGTCGTGGCAGAAAGAAGATGCTGACTTCGACTGCTGTGCGCTACCTGAAGCATAGAGTGGAGAAAAGTCCCTGTGTGACTGCTGAGGAACTGAGAAAGGATTTGTCAGATGTGGGTACTGAAGTTTCAGCTCAGACAATACGACGCACACTGTGTGATGAAGGCCTCCATGCCAGAACTCCCAGGCGCACCCCCTTGCTGTCTCCAAAGAATAAGAAGAGTCGACTGCAGTATGCCAAAAGTCATGTGGACAAACCACAGAAGTTTTGGGATAGTGTTCTGTGGACTGATGAAACAAAATTAGAACTGTTTGGGCCCATGGATCAACGCTATGTTTGGAGGAGGAAGAACAAGAAAAGAACACCTTGGCTACTGTGAAGCATGGCGGGGGGTCAATCATGCTTTGGGGCTCTTTTGCTTCTGCAGGTACAGGGAAGCTTCAGTGTGTGCAAGGTACCATGAATTCTCTTCAGTACCAGGAGATATTGGATGACAATGTTATGCAGTCCATCACAAACCTGAGGCTTGGGAGACGTTGGACCTTTCAACAGGACAATGATCCCAAGCATACCTCCAAGTCCACTAGAGCATGGTTGCAGATTTAAGGCTGGAACATTTTGGAGTGGCCATCGCAGTCACCTGACTTAAATCCGATTGAGAACCTCTGGTGGGACTTAAAGAAAGCAGTTGCAGTGCGCAAGCCTAAGAATGTGACTGAACTGGAGGCTTTTGCCCATGACGAATGGGCGAAGATACCCGTAGATCGCTGCAAGACACTTATGTCAAGCTATGCTTCACATTTAAAAGCTGTTATAACTGTAAAAGGATGTTGTACTAAGTACTAAGATTGAATGTCACTTGGGGGTTGAATAAAACTGATAACGATGTGAGCACAGAAAAGACATTTGTGGTTATTTCATTATAAATGTTATGTTATATTTGTCTGACCTACACGTGCCTCTTTGATTTAATTGTAAGCAAGATGACTGAATGATCAAAATCAATGTCAAACTGGCCAAAACACTCAATTTCAGTGGGGGTTGAATAATTTTGAACACAACTGTATATCCATGTGAGCTGGGGGCCAATATATATATCCATGTGAGCTGGGGACCAATATATATATCTATGTGAGCTGGGGCCAATATATATATATATACATCCATGTGAGCTGGGGTCAATATATATTTCAATGCGAGCTAGGGCCAATATATATATATATATATCTATGTGAGCTGGGGACCAATATATATATCCATGTGAGCAGGGGGCCAATATATAGCCATGTGAGCTGGGGGTCAATATATATATCCATGTGAGCTGGGGGGCCAATATATATATATATCCATGTGAGCTGGGGCCAATGTATATATCCATGTGAGCTGGGGGCCAATATATATATATCCATGTGTGAGCTGGGGGCCAATATATATATATCCATGCGTGAGCTGGGGCCAATATATCCATGTTTGAGCTGGGGCAATATATTCATGGGAGCTGGGAGAAAATATATTCACGTGTGAGCTGGGGGCAATATATCCATGTGTGAGCTGGGGCAATATATCCATGTGTGAGCTGGAGCAATATAGTGAGCTGGGGGATATACAGTTGCTAGAAAAAGTATGTGAACCCTTTGGGATTACATGGAGTTTTGCATGAATTGGTCATAAAATGTGCTCTGATCTTCACCTAAGTCACAACAATTTGAAAAACACAGTCTGCTTAAAATAATACAACACAAACATTATATGTTTTCATGTGTTTATTGAACATAACATGTAAACATTCACAGTTCAGGGTGGAAAAAGTATGTGAACCCCTAGCCTAATGACTTCTCCAAGAGCTAATTGGAGCCAGGAGTGAGCCAACCTTGAGTCCAATCAGTGTGATATTATTGGATGTGTTGCTGAAAGCTGTCCTGCCCTTTAAAAACACACACCAGTTTTGGATTTACTGGCTTCAAGAAGCACTGCCTGATGTGAACCATGCCTCGCAGAAAAGAGCTCTCAGAAGACCTACGATCAAGAATTGTTGACTTGCATGAAGCTGGAAAGGGTTACAAAAGTATCTCCAAAAGCCTTGATGTTCATGTGTCCACGGTAACACAGATTGTCTACAAATGGCAAACGTTCAGCACTGTTGCTACTCTCCCTAGGCATGGTCGTCCTGTAAAGATGACTGCAAGAGCACAGTGCAGAATTCTTTATGAGGTAAAGGAGAATCCTAGAGTGTCAGCTAAAGACTTACAGAAATCTCTGGCACATGCTAACATTTTTGTTGACACATCTACAATAAGGAAAACATTAAACAAGAATGGAGTACATGGGAGGACACCACAGAGGAAGCCATTGCAGTCCAAAAAGAATATTGCAGCACGTTCGAAGTTTGCAAAAGAGCACCTGGATGTTCCACAGCACTACTGGCAAAATATTCTGTGGACAGATAAACCAAAATTGAGTTGTTTGGAAAAAACACACAACACTATGTGTGGAGAAAAAAAGGCACAGCACACCAACATCAAAACCTCATCCCCACTGTAAAACATGGTGGAGGGAGCATCATGGTTTGGGGCTGCTTTGCTGCCTCAGGGCCTGGACGGATTGTTGTCATTGATGGAAAAATGTATTCCAGAGTTTATCAAGACAATTTTCAGGAAAACGTAAGACCATCTGTCCGCCAACTGAAGCTCCGCAGAGGATGGGTGATGCAACAGGACAATGACCCAAAGCATACAAGTAATTCAACAAAAGAATGGCTTCAACAAAACAAAATACGCCTTCTGGAGTGGTCCAGTCAGAGTCCTGACCTCAACACAGAAACATAGAAACATAGAAAAATGTCGGCAGATAAGAACCTTTCGGCCCATCTAGTCTGCCCAATTACATGGATACTTTACCTGGATTTATCTTTTGTTTAGGATAGCCTTATGCCTATCCCATGCTTGCTTAAATTCAATTACTGTTTTGGCCTCTACCACTTCAACTGGAAGACTGTTCCATGTATCCACCACCCTCTCAGTAAAATAATGCTTTCTGATGTTACTTTTAAACCTTTGCCCCTCTAATCTAAGACTATGTCCTCTTGTTTTGATACTTTGTTTCCTTTTAAATATACTCCCTTCCTCCACCTTGTGGATTCCCTTTACGTATTTAAATGTTTCTATCATATCTCCTCTGTCTCGTCTTTTTTCCAAGCTGTACATGTTAAGATCATTAAGCCTTTCCTGGTAACTTTTCTCCTTCAAGCCGTACACCATTTTAGTAGAACCTCTGAACTCTCTCTAAGATGTCTATATCCTTCTGGAGATACGGTCTCCAGTACTGCACACAGTACTCCAAGTGAGGTCTCACCAGTGCTCTGTACAGTGGCATGAGCACTTCCCTTTTCCTACTGCTAATACCTCTCCCTACACAACCAAGCATTCTGCTAGCATTTCCTGCTGCTCTATTACATTGACTACTTACCCTTTGATCCTCTGAAATAATAACCCCTAAATCCCTTTCCTCAGATGTTGAGGTTAGGACTGTATCAAATATTCTATATTCAGCCCTTGGGTTTTTACGTCCCAGGTGCATTATCTTGCACTTATCCACATTAAAACTCAATTGCCACAGCTCCGACCATTTTTTTAGTTTACCTAAATCATTTGTCATTTGGCTGATCCCTCCAGGAACGTCAACCCTGTTGCAAATCTTTGTGTCATCAGCAAAAAGACATACTTTTCCATTAATACCTTCTGCAATATCACTAATAAAATATTAAATAGAATGGGTCCAAGTACTGACCCCTGAGGTACCCCACTGGTAACAAGACCTTGCGCCGAATAAACTCCATTTACCACAACCCTCTGTTGCCTGTCACTCAGCCACTGCCTAATCCATTCAACAATATTGGAATCCAAGCTCAAAGATTGCAATTTATTGATAAGCCTTCTATGCGGAACAGTATCAAAAGCCTTACTGAAATCTAAATAAGCAATGTCTACTGCACCACCTTTGTCTATTATTTTTGTTACCCAATCAAAAAAATCAATAAGATTCGTTTGGCATGATCTCCCTGAGGTAAACCCATGTTGTTTCTGATCCTGTAATCTATGTGTTTTTAGATGTTCAACAATCCTTTCCTTTAACATGGTTTCCATTAATTTCCCCACTACTGACGTAAGACTAACTGGTCTATAGTTCCCAGATTCCTCCCTACTACCCTTCTTGTGAATGGGCACAACATTTGCTAATTTCCAGTCTTCTGGGACGACTCCCGTTAGCAAGGATTGGTTAAATAAATCTGTTAACGGTTTTGCTATTACATCACTGAGCTCTTTTAATAATTTAGGGTGGATCCCATCAGGCCCCATTGACTTATTTGTCTTTACTTTAGACAGCTGCTGTAGAACCTCCTCTGTAAACTGATATGTAATTGTCTCGTTAGTGTTTCCTCCTAACTGAGGTCCCTTTCCTTCCTTTTCTTCTGCAAGACTGAACAAAAATATTCATTGAGGCAGTCAGCGAGACTTTTATCCTCTTCTACATACCTTCCTTCCTTTGTTTTTAATCTAACTAATCCTTGTTTTACTTTTCTTTTCTCGTTTATGTATCTAAAAAATGTTTTGTCCCCCTTTTTTACTGACTGAGCTATTTTCTCTTCTGCGTGTGCTTTGGAAGCCCTTATAAATTGCTTTGCCTCTTTCTGCCTAATCTTATAGGTTTGCCTATCTTCTTCACTCTGAGTTGTTTTATAATTATTGAATGCTGTCTTTTTGTTCTTCACTATTTTGGCCACTTCTGCAGAGTACCACAGTGGTTTCTTCCCTTTTTTGTTTTTGCTAACAAGTCGAATGCAATTGCCTGTGGCCTTCAATAATGCTTCCTTTAAATAATCCCATTTCTCCTGGACTCCCTTTAAACTCCTCCAGTCTGATAATGACTCCTTCACACAAAATCTCATTTTAGAAAAATCTGTTTTTTTAAAGTCTAAAACTTGTTTTTGTGTGGTGCGGCTCCATCCCTGTTCTTATATTAAACCATACTGACTGGTGATCACTAGATCCCAAATTTTCACCTACAACAACGTCCGATACCAAACCTCCATTTGTGAGTATTAAATCCAATATGGCCTCTTTACGGGTCGGCTCCTCAACTACTTGTGTTAGAGATAATCCCAGTAGGGAATTTAGAATATTTGTACTCCTGGTGCACCCAGCTGTTTTGGTTTTCCAGTTCACATCAGGAAGATTAAAGTCCCCCATGATAATAACTTCCCCTTCATTGCCATTTTGGCTATTTCCTCAAGCAGCAGATTTTCTAGCTCTTCTACTTGTCCAGGGGGTCTATAGATCACACCTACACGAGCTACTGTATGATTGCCAAATGTTAGCGTAAACCAAACTGACTCTATGTTCACCTCGGTCACTTTTATTTGGTTCGTTTTTATGTTGTTTTTCACATACAGGGCCACTCCTCCTCCTTTCCAACCTTCTCTGTCTTTTCTATATAAAGAGTACCCCGGTATTGTTATGTCCCAGTTATTTTTCTCACTGAACCATGTCTCAGTAACCGCAACTAAATCTACTTTTTCAGCTGCCATCATTGCCTCCAGTTCATTGATTTTATTGACTAAACTGCGAGCATTTATTGACATGACTCGAAGCTTGTCATTTTTTTCCCCGCATGTTGCTTGCACCCTCCGACTTAGTTTTGGGGGACAATCAGGCAGATTGTTTTTTACCCTTTTGTCCCCCCCCTCCTAGTTTAAATTAGGCTTGTGCACGATTTTTTTTTCGGTTCGGTTCAATTCGATTTTTCGGATTTTTAAACTTTTCGATTCGGCTAGTTTCGACCGATTTCTGTTTCGATTCAGTTCGGCTCGACTCGTTTTTCGTGTACAATTTTTTTCGGAATTTCAATCATTTTTCGTATTTTCGTGTCACTTAGCTTGTTTTTTGTATCGACTTTTCGTATATCCATGTGAGCTAGGGGCCAATATATATCCATGTGTGAGCTGGGGGCCAATATATATCCATGTGAGCTGGGGGGCAATATATATATCCATGTGAGCTCAGAGCCAATATATATATATCCATGTGAGCTGGGGCCAATATATATATCCATGTGAACGGGGGGCAATAAATATATCCATGAGAGCTGGGGGCCAATATACATCCATGTGTGAGCTGGGGGCCAATATATATCCATTTGAACTGGGGCCAATATATATATCCATGTGAGCTTGGGACCAATATATATATCCATGTGAGCTGGGGACCAATATATAAATACATGTGAGCAGGGGGACAATATATGTATCCATGTGAGCTGGTCCTAGGTGTTGGGAATGGCTTTGGTGTTGTTAGGGACCGCTGTAAGCAAGTGGTGCCGTCTGGGGTCGATTTGATATTCCTCTTCTGGGTTGGTTAGGTAGCGTTTCAGAAGACCACTGAGTGTCTTCCGTGGTAAATGTGATTTGCTCTGAACTAAAACACCAGACGAGCTGTATGTCTTAAAACAGTGAATTGCTTTATTTAGGGGTTTCAACAGGGTCATTTATACAAATTCACACACACAGATTACCAACTCCCCCACCCACACAACCAGCACTGATTGGCACCTTTCCCAAAGCCTCCAATCAACTGTCTTGCTGTATCCTCCATTTTGGGGCCATGAGGTCCTTTGTCCTTGGGACCCATGCTGGGCTGGGCAAAATGGTGACTGGGAAAAACACATACATACAGTTTTCTTCATTTGAAACTACATTCATACAATAAGGATACATTGTAAAATACACCACCCTTCAATAAAACCACATAGTAATAACATAAAATTGTGCATACAATCTGAAACGCAAAACCGAGGGCAAAGTAAAAATGGTTTTAAAATTGGAGCAGAGTCAGTTCCTTGTGGCTCGCTGAGGCGAGCCTGATGTCAGCTCCGTGACATTACTTTCCCTCCAAAAGAGTCCGACAGACACAGTTGGACCCACAAACGGATCGACTCGGGGCTGTCAGAGCAGTCTTTGTGTGGCCCATAGTCTGTGGGTAGGAGGCGAGCCCCCCGGGTTTCTTCACTTGTCCTTGTGGGCTGGCCCGCTGTCCGAGGGGTGCCTTATACTCTGGGGCCCAGCGTGTCGCTGGTGTAATCCTTTGCTGGTGTCCCCTCCTGGGGAAGTGTCTCACTGTTGGGGAGAGGTACCGCCTGTACCTTCTCCCAGGGTATCAATAACCCGGGGGGAACGTGTGCCAACTGCATGTGCCCCTGGTGCTCTGGCCAGCCGTTGAAGGGAATAGGTGAGGCAAGAGGCCTCCAGCCTAACAGGTTGGGAGGATGGGCAGAGGTTTGAAATGCTCTGCCCCGTAGCCAGCGCTTCTGCTGGGGGGTGGATGCTGGGGAAGTGCCTCCTTGCGGGAGAATGGCATCCTCCATTCTCAGGGGAGCCATTGGTCGGGAGGGTAGCACCCTCTGGAAAAACATGCCTGGATCCTCTGGGCACAAGTTGGGTGGTGGGCAGAGGCCAACGGCACTCTGCCCCATTGCCAGCTCTTCTGCTGGGGGGACGGGTATAGTATAAGGGAAACAGTTGTCCTCCAGTCGGGGTAGGGTCGTCGGCTGCGGGGCCAGCAGCCCCTGGGAGTCCTCACCGAAATCTTCTGTGCGGACTGACAAAGGTGGGCAGAGGCCAGTGGCGCTCTGCCCTGTTGCCAGCACTTCTGCTGGAGGGGTAGATGCTGGGGACGTGTCTCTGGGTGGGAGAATAGTGTCCTCCATTCTCGATGGGGTCATTAGTTGCTGGGCTGGCAGCCCGTGGAGATCCTTGCTCGGGTCGTCTTGGTGCAACTTGGGGAGTGGGCAGAGGCCAGCGGCACTCTGCCCTGTCGCCAGCGCTTCAGCTTGGGGGGATAGACACTGACAAAGTGTCGTCTGGCAGGAGGATGGCGTCCTCCATCAACGGTGGGGACATGGGCTGCGGGAAAACCAACCCGGGGGGGATCCTCTCCTGTATCCGATGTGACCCTTAGGAAAGGTGGGCAGAGGGCAGAGGCGCTCTGCCCCGTCGCCAGCGCTTCAGCTGGGGAATAGACACTGACACAGTGTCGTCTAGCAGGAGGATGGCGTCCTCCATCTCCGGTGGGGTCATGGGCTGCGGGAAAACCAGCCCGGGGGGATCCTCTCCTGGATCCATTGTGACCATTAGGAAAGGTGGACAGAGGGCATCGGCGCTCTGCCCCGTCGCCAGCGCTTCAGCTGGGGGGATAGACACTGACACAGTGTCGTCTTGCAGGAGAATGGTGTCCTCTATCTCTGGGTCTGGGGATGGGCAGAGGCCAGCGGCACTCTGCCCTGCTGCCAGCGCTTCCTCCTCTGCTGCGGTCATGAGGGGGAACCAAGGGAGCGCCTCAGGCTCCAATTCTTCTGTGTGACTTTGACTGCCCGCTTCTTCCGCCGGATAGTCCCAGGTAATGGGGCTCAGGCCTAGCTGTGGAACGTCGTCGAACAGCCTTTTGTAGGCCTTTTCGAGCTCCCATTCCTGCTCAACCAGGAACTCCAGTTCCTTTGTTTCACGGTCATCGTCAAGGTCTTCCAGTTCCTCATACTGGAGGTCCAGGAGTTGTTCCCGCCGCCACTCCCCGTTGTCCCCAAAACCAGGGTCTTTGCCCATCCTTGTATGCAGCAGCCCTGTGCCGCCATAGTCAAAGCCTTCTGTTGGGCCACTGTCTGCTGTGCTGGGCATTAGTTGGGCCGTAAACCACTGGAGGGCTCTGTAGCTGGCGTCCAGTATAATTTCGCTCTGGACCAGTTCGCTTAGCTCTGTCAGCCATTCCTCTCTGGGCTGTTCTCTCAAAAAGGGCACCCGTAAGTACCACTGGTGATCGTACCTCTCCGTATAAGTGGGAAGGGCTACTTCAGGGCAGTCCTCCTCCTGTTGGATGGCCTCGTTCCACATCTCCTGGCGGACAAAATCTTTCCACCAGTGCTCGTCCTGCCAGACACCGCATGGGCCTGGGCCATCGCCCTCCTTACTCTGCGCTGGAACCGGTCTCTTATGGACGGGGGTCCCGTGTCCTCTCTTCGCTGGTCCATTTCTCTCAGTTCTTTGACCAAGGCCTTTTTGCTCTTTGAGCCGACGGACCCCCACGGTTTTCCAACATGTCCCGTAATGTGTCTCTTTTGCATTTGGCATAATTGGCCATTCTGAGTGTCTTTTTTTGGGGGTTGGAGAGCTTATCCTCACCGCTTGCCACCAGTGTGACGGTATGGTCGTCCGTCGACTGTCCTGCTCTCCAGATGCCCCTGCTGTGGATCAGCCCGACTACCGAGTGGCTCGGCACTCGGTGCCCCGAGCAGCCTGATCCGCTGGTCCTGGGTGTTGGGAATGGCTTTGGTGTTGTTAGGGACCGCTGTAAGCAAGTGGTGCCGTCTGGGGTCGATTTGATATTCCTCTTCTGGGTTGGTTAGGTAGCGTTTCAGAAGACCACTGAGTGTCTTCCGTGGTGAATGTGATTTGCTCTGAACTAAAACACCAGACGAGCTGTATGTCTTAAAACAGTGAATTGCTTTATTTAGGGGTTTCAACAGGGTCATTTATACAACTTCACACACACAGATTACCAACTCCCCCACCCACACAACCAGCACTGATTAGCTCCTTTCCCAGCCTCCTGTTCTCTATCAGGTCCCTTTCAGGCTCCCCCATTGTCCAGGGGATTAGGCAGATGAGGTCTTGGAAAAGCCTCCAATCAACTGTCTTGCTGTATCCTCCATCTTGGGGCCATGAGGTCCTTTGTCCTTGGGACCCATGCTGGGCTGGGAAAAATGGTGACTGGGGAAAAACACATACATACAGTTTTCTTCATTTGAAACTACATTCATACAATAAGGATACATTGTAAAATACACCACCCTTCAATAAAACCACATAGTAATAACATAAAATTGTGCATACAATCTGAAACGCAAAACCGAGCGAAAAGTAAAAATGGTCTTTAAAATTGGAGCAGAGTCAGTTCCTTGTGGCTCGCTGAGGCGAGCCCGATGTCAGCTCCTTGACATCCATGTGTAAGCTGGGGGCAATATATCCATTTGTAAGCTGGGGGCAATATATCCGTGTGTGAGCTGGGGCAATATTTCCATGTGTGAGCTGGGGCAATATATCCATGTGGGCTGGGGACCAATATATCCATGTGTGAGCTGGGGCAATATATCCATCTTCTTATACTGTATTTTTCTTCTAAGACTTAAGCACATAATTAGTTCAGACAGTTGTATGAAGTGTTTTTTCTAAAATAAATCAGTATTTAGGTCTAATTGCGGGGTAGGCACTTTGAGACACATAATTTGGCTCAGCGATCCAGTTTGGGCACCCAAAAGGTTCGCCATCCCTGCTATATGCTAATGATGATGACCCCTGATATGGAAATATTCTTAATTTATACATAAACTAGCAGGTCTATTCAAAGAAAGGTGAACATCAGGAGAATTGGCAGGAGAAGAGCACAATCTAGACCAAATTGGTCGATTTGAAAAGTGAGATAAATGGGAGGATTTTTCTGGTTCGACTATTTTGACCTAGAATTTTTACTTCTCCAGTCATTCTCCGGAGGTTTACCTTTCTTTGAATAAACCTGTAGGTTTGTGAAAGAACAATGTTGAACTATAGAAGAGTCCCAGTTCATGTAGATTGTTCTGAGCTAAATTTTGGACTCTTTTGTTGATTGAAATGCAAAACAGATCTAACATTTAATTTAAGTCTAAGTAGAGGGGAACTTGCTGCTCTCTGTGTTTCAATGTTATTCTCAGCAGCAAACCTCTCTGCAGAAGCTCAGATCACTGGTTCCTGGCACCAGTGCACTCTAAGAACCAAGCTCAGCTTCTTGTGCTTCCTTTCTATATTTAAATCAACAATATCAGGAAACATAAAAAGCAAGCCATCTGAAAAGCTTTTAATAATATAAGTGACACTTTACCCTCCAAAAGGATAGAGAGTTTGTGACAACAACATGGAAACATACTGTAGATCCGTAATAAAACATCAACGATAGTGTCAAAAGAAAGGAACAGAAACACGAAAAAAGATAAACTCTAATGATAAGGGTATTTTTTAAACCATTTAGTGACTAAAATGTTTCAGATTCAGTCAGTAGACTCATTCAGCAGGCATAAAAAGCAAGTAAATATGATATTTTCTCAAATTCATCTGCTTTTCGTTCTTGACGTTTTCCACATGCACCTTAGGAGGCAAACTGAGCTAATCAATCAGTGTGTATACTGTGGAATACAGAAAAAATGCACTGAGCATGTGCGACTGAGTTGCTCCACCTCCCTCCTGCACTGTGAGCTGAGCTGAGGGCGGGGCTGAGTGCAATTCCAATCTGTAACTCATTCACCCCCAGCTACTGCAGAGACAGGGAAGAACAGAAATCAATACACACAGGGAGAAGGTACAGCTAAAAAAGAAAGCAAAGAGAGACAGCAAGATAAAGCAGCGAGAACGCAAGAAAAAGCGCAGTACGGAAAGGGGAGTTCACTCTCCGGATGAAAACATAATTTTGCCTCTGTATAAATCAATGGTAAGACCGCACCTTGAATAAGCTGTGCAATTTTGGGCACCTGTCTTAAGAAAGGATATTACGGCGCAAGAAAAAGTGCAGACGGGCGACTAAATTAATAAGGGGAATGGAAGGTTTAAGTTATGAGGAAAGACTAACAAGTTTAAACCTGTTTAGTTTAGCAAAACGACGCCTTAGAGGGGTTCTGATAACCTTATATAAATATACACAGGGCCATTATAAACCATTGTCTGGAAACCTATTCATTAACAGGACTATAAACAGGACACGGGGTCACCCATTTAGACTGGACGAAAGGAAATTCAGCCTAAAGCATAGGAAGGGTTATTTTACAGTGAGAAGAATAAAGCTGTGGAATTCTCTGCCTGTTGAGGTGGTTGGGTCAGAGACTGTACAGACTTTTAAAAAATGACTGGATGATTTCCTGCCGGCACAGAATATTAAGGGTTATAATATTTAATATGTGGGTAAGCTTCTTGATCCAAGGAGAAATCTGACTGCCGTTCTGGGGTCAAGAAGGATTTTTTCCCCAGTTTGTTGCATATTGGCGAGCATTTCAAACTGGGTTTTTTGCCTTCTTTTGAATCAACAGCAGTAGGTGATGTGTGAGAGGCTGAACCCGATGGACACATGTCTTTTTTCAGCCTACGTAACTATGAGATAGCGTGCAAGAGAAACAGCGACAGAGTGCACACACAAGAGAGACAGTCAGGTCTATTCAAAGAAAGGTAAAACTCAGGAGAACTGGCAGAAGTGAAAATCTAGGTCAAAATAGCTAAACGATAAAAAAAATCTCCCATTTATCTCACTTTCCATATCAGCTATTTGGTCTAGATTGTTCATTCTCCTGCAAATTCTCCTGATTTTTACCTTTCTTTAAATAGACCTGAGTGAGTATATAAACCATGAAAGAGTGCAAGTGAGTGAGCATGAGTGTGTGAGTGAATCAGTAAGTGAATGAGCAAGCAAGTCAGTGAGTGTGTGAGCCAGTCAGTAGGCGAGTGAGCAAGCAAGTCAGTGGGTGCATGTGCAAGCCAGTCAGTAGGTGAGTGAGCAAGTAAGTCAGTGGGTAAGTGTGTGAACCAGTCAGTAGGTGAGTGAGCAAGCAAGTCAATGGGTGAGTGTGTGTAAGGGAGTCAGCTGGTGAGTGAGTCCTGCTTTCACAACTGCAGAGATGCTAATATTCAGTTCCTCAGTTTCCCAGTCTGAGGTCCTGAGCGCGCACAGAGTTTCGTGTTGTGCTAGTTCATGTGAAGCTTTGATGGGTGAGGTAGTGGGCGGGGAGGAGACGGCGAACATACAGGAAGTAGGAGCTGAAGAAACGCCCCTAGCTGAGGGGTGTGGCCGCCAGAGAAGATGAAATGACAGTTTAAGAAAATATAAAAAATTACATATTCTTAGAACTTTCTTTGATTTATTTTAGTTTGTCTATTGGTATAAAATTGTTCAAGTGGCAATTTAAAAAAATTCTAGACATGCATTTCCCTTTAAACAATTAAAAATGACATAAAACAGAATTACAGCAAAACATCAGGGTAAAAATATCAATAAGCAAGTAAACAAATGTTTCAACTTAAAACATGTAGGGCTAAATTACAATCTTCGCGCAAAAAGCCTCGCGCAGAGCGAATTGTTTTGCACCAAGCGTTAAACATTTACGCGCGCAAATCACCGCTGGAATTACAATCCTCGTGCATTTTTTCATCCGTCGAGCAATAACGCGCGTAAACCGGACGCGCACAAATGCTCGCACAGTTCCGTTACACGCAGAAATAAGTGTGCGCACAGTTGTTTTCAAGCGGTTCAGCCAATCAGAATTAAGAACCACAATTATCTCACGTTACATTTTTGTGCTGCCAAAGTCAATCTGAGCATATATGCTGCAGCTATAATAGATGCACACACAACTTCTCAATTTTATTGGTTTGGTATGAGTAGAATGTGTAACTATACTATGCTGCATTTTTTTTTTGGGCTGGTGTATTTGGGTTAGGTCAGGTTGTTCAGATTTGCCATTAACACCACCTTTTAGGAGTTGCTAAAATTATGCGCACAAAGGCTATGCGTTAAATCCTGCGCATAGATTGTAATACCATCCGAGTACCAGCGCACATACGCATTTCACAATGCGTTTCACAACATTGTCACAATGTTAAGTATAGGACACACGACGTACAGTAAGCTTGTGCAGCGTTCGCACAGGTTCACCAGCGGTAGACGATTTGTTACGCTGACAATGTAATACGGCATTTGGCGCAAAGGGTTTTACCCCTCACATTAACGCGGTTTTGCGCCGGCGCAAACGTTTGCACGAAGATTGTAATTGTAATAATTCCAATTATTACATTGATCAAATGTTAGGAAGAAATATAACGTTTTGAAGTAAAAATAATTCCATCCTGGGAACCTGGTGCATAATTAATCCCAGAGAGAGTGAATCACGGCTTTTGATGTTGTTAGAGAAATATCTAAAATACAATAAGTAAATGTGTGCGCTATCTTCAAAAGCTCATTCACAGGAAGACATGAGACATACATAAATAAAATGTTGTGCAGCTGTTCACCATTCACATACTAAAAATTTGAAATACGTCCATGACGTATGTTAAGCATGTTTTTGCTTAAAAACTCAGCATAAGATGTGTTTGAAAAGTCAAATTAGTTTAATTGTAGGATAATATAATAGAGAAATATAAATAAAAAATATCCCTGGTCTCAGCTGAAAAATATTGAGGAGAATCAGAGAGGTTCAGTGTTAACCTCTGACCTCTTCTCCGTTCTTCCTGTTTTTAGCATAAAGCATTTTAAAATCTAGCTCCTCTTCAAAGCCTGGGTCTCTCATAGTGCTCTTCCTCTTCCTTCCTGCAGCAGACATTGTCACTGTGAAGAGCTTTCAGCCAAGCATTCCTGTGCAGTGCAGACTACAACCTTGGGTACCACTGTGAGTTGATAGGCTTCTGAATGGAGGAAGGCCATCCACTTTTAAATGCTGCCACAGACCATCAGGATGACTGTGGGGGTGGGGGTGTACCTAGTCCAACATGGCCCGTTAAATATGTTAACTTTGATGGTGAGTGTGTCCCTTTAAATTTTAGTGGGAGGAATGGGGCAAGGGACTGCTACGTCACAGCAAAGTGGTAGCTATGTGAGCAATGACTATAAGAGACTAAAAGGCATCTATATGGAGACATGGTGTACTATGGAGGCAATGAGATGGTAATTGGGGCAAAGTGTCATTAGACACAGCATCCTTGAGGATATGGAGAAAAGGGCATTCTGGACATTGGAATGAGGAATTAAAAATATTTTCTTTTTGCCACAAAGTTGCATATTTTCATGGTATTTACTTCTCGGAACACTAAAATAAGTCAGAGTAATATTTTTATCCAATCTCTAAGATTTAAAGGAGTTAACATTCTGTTCAAACTTTAACCCTAGCATCTATTATTCTTATAAGTGAGGTCCTTACAACATCTGACTAGATCAGGGGTCAGCAACCTTGCTGATGTTTGGGGAACTACATTTCCCAGGATGCTCAGTCACACATTAGGCTGACTGAGCCACAAGGGAAATGTAGTTCCCAAAACATCAGGGAACCAAGGTTGCTGACCCCTGGACTAGATATTAGTATGTGCAGGTTAAATCAAGACATATGGATACTTCTTGAGGAGGTTTTCAAAGGAGCACATTCTAGTTCCAGTGACAAATCTGATATCCCAGTTTGGTAGCTTCTGAGTTTAAAGTATCTAAATTAAATTTTTGGTAGACAGCAACAATGTTAAAAGGGTTGAAATTCTAAAACTATTTTATTGAGAAACATAATAAATAGCATTTACCGTTCTAGGCTCAATGGCGCAGATTCCTTACTATACCTGCCTTCTTTATGTGCACATTCTTCTTATTTTGAAAACTTCAAGTAAACAAATGGAGATTTTACTCTGATAATATTTTAATAGATCGAATTTATTTTCTTTAACATAATTGTAAAACAAAGTTTATTTTATATCTAGATATTTATAAATTTAGACATGCAGAAAAAAGTAATTCAGAAATGACACTTTACTAACATAATAGCTGATTTTGAACGTGGACAGAATTTTAATTCCATATATACTGACTATTATAATCCTCTAGTTATGGGGAGAGAGTCCCATCAAAATCAGCTTCAATGAGACAACACAAAGAACCATGAGAAATAATGGGGATTCATGGGGGAAAAAAAACCTGTAGATTTACATGCAGAACAAAAAGTTGTAAACATCACTTGCTTCAAAATGGTTCAGTTCATCTTATAAATAAATAAAAGAATTTCTATAAATAATGTTACCTTATTCTTAAAACTTTAAAGCAAAACATAGAATGGACAAATTAATCTGATTTGCAATTGAAAATAAAAATATTTATAATAAGACGGAAAAAAAATTGAAATGAAAGTATATCTTATGCAACAAAAACTATTCAACGCTTAATTAAAAGATTGTGATAAAGTGATACATCATGTACAGATGTGTACACTATAAAGTGCTTGTATATAAGAGACATGACAAAATAAATCAGAAAACCAGTCTCCGATGGAGCCAACTCTGCACATACTTTGAAAACTTTAAATCAAAGCAAGAAGTATTATATTAGCATGTTACCTAAGACAAATATACAATACGATTAGAATTACAGGTAGTAAAATGCAGCGGACAGTATTTGTAGACATAAATGATCACAATATTGAGTTGTTGAAGGAGTCAAAGATATATAGATTCCATCATTTTTACGACATTCATTTAGAAAAAAAATGTATTTAGTAATCAGTAAATGAGAAAACAATTTTTATTCCAAGATATATTTTACCACAGACATTCGTGATCCAGAATAGATATATAAAACTTTCATTAACCATTAGCTGTTTAGAACTAGAGCACCAGATACTTCATCTAATATAAAGTATCACCACAGATGTTTATCGAAAGCTTTTTAAGAATCACTCTCATTTCTCTGGCACAATTATAATCTGGCTCGCTTAAGTCATTAACGATCCTCATGATAATTCTATGATGTTCACTGGCTAAATAAATATTAATACTGTGCAATGTTCAAGTAATGTAATATGTAAGACACTTTGCTAAACCTTGCCAGTTGCCATGCTGACTGCTTACTGCATTGAGGAAGACACTGTTTCCCCCATCATTTAATACTGATGTTATAGCAGATGGCATAAAAGGACACTGACACATTATTGCTAAAGGCATTTCTGTGTCTGTAGGTTTGTTCTTACTTCACTGTTTATTGATGCTTTTTTTGAATTTAGTTGTTATTGACTTGCGCGTTCTGTTTACCCAGCAACACTTGGAGCAAGATTGCCTATAATAATGAAAACAGCTGTTAGCATTTGCCTGATACAGTGTACACCTGAGGTTCTGAAACTGTACATTCAATCAGAGCAATACATCACCACTCTCTACTTTTCCTCTATTGCATCACTATATTATAGTGTTTATTTTTAGCATGACATACGCCTTCCTTTGGTACCATTAAATAAATGATTGTGTTGGTTCATTTGTAACAGCTTAGTGTCGCTGTCTATACATTTTGTGACTAAAAAACTATATATGAATAAATTACTTTTATTTGACCATCTTACACATATTAAATAACAAATAGCTAAAATATGCTTTCTGGTTTTATACACAATAGGAAGAAGTAATGCAGACCACCCTAAACAATTGTGGAGCTCCTGGCAAAGCATCTTTCAAGATATCTTCTTCTTGGTTTGTTTGAACTTAGACTTGGAGGAATTCATTTACCAGCATGCACACTTCTTGAGAAGAAGGAGAGCACCAGGGTGTCATCTTCCATTGTTCTCCAGGTCCCTCCTTGCGCTGTATATATATTTGGTTCATATATTTCATTAAAGTCTGTCTGTCTGTCAGTTTTACCCAATACTGAGTCCTGTCTCATTTCTGGAAAATGCTATAATCACGATTTTATTTTACTTGTCCTTAAGCTCCGGCTAAGTACTGGAGAAAGCATGAAAGATCACTGGCGGGAGAATTAATGTCCTATATTAGTGCGAAATTAGCAGATACAGTCAGGTCCAGAAATATTGGGACATCAACACAATTCTAACATCTTTGGCTCTATACACCACCACAATGGAGTTGGAATGAAACAAACACAATGTGCTTGTCTTTAACTGCAGACTGTCAGCTTTAATTTGAGGGTTATGTACATCCAACTCAGGTGAACGGTGTAGGACTTACAGCAGTTTGCAGATGTGCCTCCCACTTGTTAAGGGACCAAAGATAATGGGACAGAATAATAATCATAAATCAAACTTTCCCTTCTTAATACTTGGTTGCACATCCTTTGCAGTCAATCAAAGCCTGAAGTCTGGAACGCATAGACATCACCAGACGCTGGGTTTCATCCCTGTTGATGCTCTGCCAGGCCTCTACTGCAACTGTCTTTAGTTCCTGCTTGTTCTTGGGGCATTTTAGTTAATTTCAAGTGTGCTATTTGCATTTGGAATCTGTTGCTGTCAACTCTCAAGATAAGATCCAAAGAGCTGTCACTATCAGTGAAGCAAGCCATCATTAGGCTGAAGAAACAAAACAAACCCATCAAAGAGATAGCAAGAACATTAGGTGTGGCCAAAACAACTGTTTGGAACATTCTCAAAAAGAAGGAACGCACCGGTGAGCTCAGCAACACCAAAAGACCCGGGAGACCACGGAAAACAACTGTGGTGGATGACCAAAAAATTCTTCCCCTGGTGAAGAAAACACCCTTCACAACAGTTGGCCAGATCGAGAACACTCTCCAGGAGGTAGGTGTATGTGTGTCCAAGTCAACAATCAAGAGAAGACTTCACCAGAGTGAATACAGAGGGCTCACCACAAGAAGTAAACCATTGGTGAGCCTCAAAAACAGGAGGGCCAGATTAGAGTTTGCCAAACAACACCTAGCAAAGCCTTCACAGTTCTGGAACAAGATCCAATGGACAGATGAGACCAAGATCAACTTGTACCAGAGTGGTGGGAAGAGAAGAGTATGGAGAAGGAAAGGAACTGCTCATGATCCTAAGTATTCCACCTCATCAGTGAAGCATGGTGGTGGTAGTGTCATGGCGTGGGCATGTATGGCTGCCAATGGAACTTGTTCTCTTGTATTAATTGATGATGTGACTGCTGACAAAAGCAGCAGGATGAATTCTGAAGTGTTTCGGGCAATATTATCTGCTCACATTCAGCCAAATGCTGCAGAACTCATTGGACAGCGCTTCACAGAGCAGATGGACAATGACCCAAAGCATACTGCAAAAGCAACCAAAGAGTTTTTGAAGGGACAGAAGTGGAATGTTATGCAATGGCCAAGTCAATCACCTGACCTGAATCCCATTGAGCATGCATTTCACTTGCTGAAGACAAAACTGAAGGGAAAATGCCCCAAGAACAAGCAGGAACTAAAGACAGTTGCAGTAGAGGCCTGGCAGAGCATCACCAGGGATGAAACACAGCGTCTGGTGATGTCTATGTGTTCCAGACTTCAGGCTTTGATTGACTGCAAAGGATTTGCAACCAAGTATTAAGAAGGGAAAGTTTGATTTATGATTATTATTCTGTCCCATTACCTTTGGTCCCTTAACAAGTGGGAGGCACAAACTGCTGTAAGTCCTACACCGTTCACCTGAGTTGGATGTACATACCCTCAAATTAAAGCTGACAGTCTGCAGTTAAAGCACATTGTGTTTGTTTCATTCCAACTCCATTGTGGTGGTGTATAGAGCTAAAGATGTTAGAATTGTGTTGATGTCCCAATATTTCTGGACCTGACTGTATATCCAGTTGAAGTACTGAGATCCGATACAGACTGGAATTGCAATGGATAGGTATTATATGCTTATTGCCTTTCTTTCTGATTCACAGAAACTAAATGGATTCATGTTTTAGACACTCTGTTTACACAAAGATATTGATATTATTTGTATTTTTAACTAACATGTTTATTTTTCTGTCTTTAACCATTGATCTAGTTAGATTCATTTTGGGGATGGGTTTTAGAATTTACTTGTGAGATGATGTGAAAATCTTTTGCCAATAATAGTTATCCCGAGCATGCACTCCTTGAAGTCCATAGTGCTAGCACTAAGGAATGCCTTACTTATTAAAACGCTAATGGACATTTGCGCTCCCCGTGTTAGGTATAGGATGTGCAAAGCACAAAAAGCTTGCGGAAGCTAGAGCAAAAAACAATGCGCAAAAAGGGTACTAAAAATGTGGCTCATTGTGCAACACAATTTTGATTAAAACTATTAGCAATGGTTCAAACACTGATTCCACCATTGTGAGCCTGGAACAATACTTTGTTTTCACATGTTACTTCACCAGCACTGTGCTCATCTAAGTATTCATTATTCTATTTGTTTCAGGTTATTTTAAGCATTGCTGATTAAACAGCAGTTTTTCTATGCTGGCCATTTTTGGTCTGTTTGTATGGATGAAGTTGAAATTATGTTTTTTGGGCTATTTTAGCCTGTAAGGTCTAGTTACTTCTCCATATTGTTCTAAGATGAACTACAGGTGTTATGCTTAAATTTTTATATTCAAATGCAAAATGAGTGTCTTAGTGGAATAAATGTTAAAAGTATTTTGTCCCTAAGAAGTCCTGCCGCAATTGATTCAGTCAATTTCTACTTACAATCATTTATAACACTGGCAGAAAATGTAATACTAAATGCAAAATGCTGTCATTCAAATCTGAAATGCATGGGCTCTTGGGACATGCTAATGGGTTCATGGTTGATATACCGTGATTACATTTGGTATATATAATAAATATATATACCAGAGTATAGCAGTGCGTAGCGATACCTTGACATACTTGAAAACGAGAGAAATCTCAATGTATCCTTCCTGGTAAAATCCTTTATAAATAAATAAATATTGGACTAACGATACATTTAAAAGACAAGCTTTCAAGAGAATAATTCTCTTTTTCAGGTATTAAAGCTATTCTAAGCAAAATAATAGAATAGAACAATAAAGAGCCAAGCAGAAGGGGGGTAGGATGGGTGTCGTTAATACTAATAGTGGAATCGTATGGTCAACAAAGGTAAACAAACAGAGAGGACAGATCATAGGACCCCTCTTAATCTGACAGGCCTCTATCCACAAACTCAGGATTAAAATGCTCAAAGGAAATTTTAAAGACTCCCATGAAAGTAAGACATTCAAAATAAAAATTGTCTTTTTTTTTTCTTCTTCTTTCTACCATTTTTTTTTCTCAAGTTTGTGTTACTTACCCTGTCCTCTTTATGCACAATCATCAGATGTACACTTAGGTCCTTACTGTATATAGACACAGGCACAATTTTAGTTTTTTCAGGTATTTACCAAAACACATTCAAGCTATAGTTATATAATGGATATGAGCTGAACGTGCACACTCTCAGGTTTAATTTGCGGATATGTACAATTTGAGGGTACAGCTCTTACGAGTAATCATCCCCCCTTTTTCAAGAGACCAAAAGTAATTGGAGAATTGAATCAAAAGCTGTTTCATGGCCAAGTGTGGGCTACATCAATTACAGCACTTTATTCAAATGCTCTGCAAGATGACTCCTGACCCAACAGGAGGAATTAAAAGGACATGTGACAAAAGAGAACGGAGGGGTTGGAGGGTAGTAAAGCTAGTTGCTAGAAGAAAAGTAGTAGCTGCAGAAGCACAGAAGTAGTGAGGGTTTAGTATGAGAGGGAAATGCTGGAACTTGGAAAGGAGTGTATAAAATTGGGTTAAGGGCAAAGTGGGTGGAACATGTTGCAGCAAAAGGTTTTTAAGGAGTTTATGTTTTGATGTAATGGGAGCTGTAAAAGTCGAAATGGAGAGGTAAACAAGGGAAGACTTTGGAATTTATTGTAGGGAAGGGTAAAACAGACATTAATTAGAGGGTGTGGGAATTGTGTATGCCATGTGGTTTAAATACAAAATATGAAAGCAAATATATTATCTCTCTAAATAATAATAAACGCATAAACAGAGCTGTAACAATTATCAAAGTTAAACTTTGTAAACCGGAACAACAAGGAGTAAAGTAAAAGCTGTTGCTTGAAGCCATTATATATTTTTTTCTTGTTTGCAAGGTTTTTGGGGAGTTGATATATTATTGAGCAAAATATCTGTGAAATTCATCCCACACTAGCTCAAAAGAGTCATTCCATGATTTAAAGCCTATTGTTTCCTCCTGTTATTATTTTTTTATGGGGGGGTTGGGTGTCATGGAGGCAGGCTCGAGTGAGTATCCTGCTTTAGAATAAATCAAGTTGTTCTGGGTTCTAAGTACTAAGCTGGTATCACAAGGCAAAACAAAATGATTTTGATTTCAGGTTGTCCTCTTGTCACTGTCCCTGGATCAAATAAAAGAGCCCTTGACGATTATACTTCCTCCTCCATGTTTGACAGTTTGTATCACACAATGTCTAACCCTCTTTTGGTGTTCTCAATGCTATATAAAAATCCTGTATGAACAAAAGATTTAATATTGACATAGGTTTCAGTAATCCAGTAGAGGTGCTTCAGAGCCAAGGTGAATCAAAACTGAATGTTGAAGTTAAGTCTTTCCTATTGCAAGCAAGTCTTGCTTACAGTACTACAATCTGTTGAACTCATAAACATGTGTTCTGATTCTACCATAGTTATGTGTCTACCAGACCCCCTTCCTGTCAGACTTTACTATCGGTCCCAAGTGCCTTTCAGTGGTGTAGGAAACTGCGACCCAAGTCATTTCGAACTTTGGATGAATGGGCATGGAGGCATATTTTGTAGGGTGCAGGACTCATAATCAATATTAGCCCATTGCCCTCTCTTGTGTGCAGAATGTTGGTATAATTGTGATTATGCAAGAATGCTATTATCTGTCTATTGTCTGGTCTTGTGTATTATCTGTTTCTGTTTGAATGAATTGTAAATCTTCTGATCAGATTAGTCTTCCAGTAAACCTGATCTCAGGAAGGTGTAAATATCTGAATAATGACTCTTCAAACATAATCTTCGTTGTCAGACAAACACTACCCATTATCTGCTGTTTTAGAAACATAGAAACATAGAAAAATGTCGGCAGATAAGAACCTTTCGGCCCATCTAGTCTGCCCAATTACATGGATACTTTACCTGGATTTATCTTTTGTTTAGGATAGCCTTATGCCTATCCCATGCCTGCTTAAATTCAATTACTGTTTTGGCCTCTGCCACTTCAACTGGAAGACTGTTCCATGTATCCACCACCCTCTCAGTAAAATAATGCTTTCTGATGTTACTTTTAAACCTTTACCCCTCTAATCTAAGACTATGTCCTCTTGTTTTGCTACTTTGTTTCCTTTTAAATATACTCCCTTCCTCTACCTTGTGGATTCCCGTTACGTATTTAAATGTTTCTATCATATCTCCTCTGTCTCGTCTTTTAACCTGTAATCTGTTTGTCAATCACGATTCCCATTGTCTGGCCTCAATAGAAATGTTACGTAATGTTTAACTGTCTGCCTAATGTAAATCTGTTTCAATCTAATTAGGTTACACAAAAACCTACCTTAGAAAATGTTGTGATTTTGGGAATGTAAATGACCCTGATTTGCCCACATAAATATCTGTGCTTGTCCCTGATAAAACCAGTTCTATTCTGACCCTACTTGAAGTCGCTGCTCATGGTTTGGGTAGCAGTTATCTTCTGCTCTCTGTGCCAACGAAAGGCTCCAGGTCTACAGCTTTGGCTTATTTCTGGGTGATGCTAGAAAGGTTCTCTAGAAAGGTTCTTTAAGCTGCGTCTAAGGACTGGAGAAATACACCGGAGACAGAAGGAGATCCCGGGTATCCACTGAGGAAGCAGCATTGGCAGATGTGACCCTATCAGGGCACGGAGATCTGTTACAGAAACTTTACAATTTCTTCAAAAGGAAAGACCAAAAAGGGTTACAATAGTTGTGCTGTTTAAACCAAACTAGTTAATTTATCCCCTTGGAGTTTGCTTCTTACCATTCTGACATTTCAGGTTTTTCATTGAAATTGAAATGCTTGAATTTGAATAAAAAGGAGGTATTTGAAAACATCTGACAAGTGGTTTGTATATTAATATATGTTAGAATATGTATAAACCTATTGAGGATCCTAAGCAATTAAGCTGCATACATATAAAAGAACACAGACTCATTCTGTATGTGAATTTATAAGGAAAAGTTGGTGTATATAACTTAATAAAGATGTGAGATAAATATGTAGTGTTCAATCTTATTATGCAATTACATATTAGGTTATTTTATTAGTATGTATGGCATGTGAATTGATGCTGTAATGCTTGTTCAATCTATTGTTATGACTTTTCTATCAAACTGTAATAGTATGCTTTCTAAATGTCTATGCATGTATAATCAAATCACCAATTTATTTAATGCAGAGATCACCATCAATCAGAAGCATAAAGTGGTTGACTTTCGGATATTTATCTGTACACCATTCATCATTTTTGTCATTTTAGATTATGTAATCATGTCATAAAATCCTTTGAGTTTTTATGTGTCATTTATGCAGAATTTGCAAATCAGCTGAATTTGCAACGGTAGGAAGTATGCAATCACTAAGCATTTAAGTAACCCACTGTGTACTTGAGAGGTACCAATAAATTGTTCAAATGATTAATAAAACAGGGTCAATATTACAAGGCATAGTTTACAAGGAGGGGCATATTGTAGATGTTTATTGCGCATAATTTGCATCTATTTAAAATTTATGAGTTATGATAAACATTAACTGAGTAGTACAGCTTTTAAGAGAATATATTCAGATATTGATGAAGATCCTTTTTGTTCTCAGATAAGCACAATAATAGTCTTTTACAGAGTGAAATAAAAGGAATAAATGAAAATTAAATTAAATTCTTTGGGCTGTTAAGTCGAATGTGAGTAAAGAAGACTAATAAGTATGTCAACCTCTAAGAAAAGGATATTTGTGGAGTTAATTGCACTATTATAGTCAGATTTAATTAGTGTGATTATCATGCATTTTAGATGCATAATGTGGCAAATAATATGACGCACTTGTTGTTCTTAGGCCTAAGCATGAATTGATCTGTGTAACATTGGCACTTAATCACACGTTGTATTTTACTATAATATAAATAATTAATTATTCTTTTCTTTGTAACACAGTGTCAAGTATGTAATGACTGACTTGAGCAAAAATGTCATATAATATACCTTTGTTAGAACAAAGAATATTTTAAATAAACCAATCGAAATTAAGAAAGTGACCTAAGACATTATATATTATAAAAAATGGAGTCAAACATAGAAAATCTCACAAAATGTAGATAATAGTCGATTGGCCCCCACATCAATCAGAGCCAGCAGGCTTACTATTCCCATTCTTAGGATAGGATATTTTCATGAAATTTTTATTCTCACTTTTACTTAAGAAGAAAAATATAAGAAAAAATAATAGCTGTTGTGATTATCACCCCCTGAAGTCCATAGGACTCCATGGAGGGTTGCAATGCGGGGCCGCGAGCCCTGCATAATATCGCAACTATTTGTCCCCAGTCTCACTCTGCTCCCAGCGGCAAGAATCAGCAGATCGGGCGACCATTCGTGCCGTGGAATGAGAGGTACAAATCAGATTTATTGGTTGGTGCTAAATGCAAAAGCGGAATCATTTATCACCAGTTTTTAGGTGACGGGAAAAATTTGTTTAGCCCATCGATGCAGTAATTAGAGCTACGGCATTGTAATACCTTACTTATCCTAACCCTAATTACTGATTGCATTCCCCATGTTAAGTATAGGGTGCGCAAAGTACAGTAACTCACGCATACCAGCGCAATCAGATTTTTCACAGGTTTTGCTTTAGGAATGTAATATAGGGACATGCGTTAAAGTCACTTATCCTCATGTTAACGCTTGCATATCCGAATGCTACAGTTACAGGGTTATTCAAAGAGCTCCGATTTGCTTGAGAAAGGTAACCGAATGCTGAAAATCAGCCATTCGGCTATTCAGAGAGCAGGCAATTCGCCAAATCCTAGCGAATTTCCTGAACATACGGTGCCTGTTCGAGGGCAGTGAAAACCCCATGAAAAAGCACGGCTTCGGCTATTCAGAGAACACAAACCAGCAGTGAAAGGTTCCCGAAATGCCCTGCCATTTGGTGGTTTAATTTGGCAAATTTATTCAGGAGAATCCCATAGGCTTCAATGTTAAAAATATTCTGGTTTTAATTAAATATCTAATAAACCGTTCTTTATAAAATTCTGCAGTAAAGAGTCTCTTTATTTATAGATTTTTTTAGGATATTTTAAGCATTTTTCTGGGTTTTTTTAAAAGTCCGTTTTTTTTTTGGGTTTTTTTAAGTTTTCTTCTTTTTTCTGTAACAGCCCTCTTTATTATCATTCCCTGGACCTCATATGTAAATTTCACTGCCTCTTCTGCTGTGTCGAAGGCTGCGATCGGCTCCTGTTCGGGTTTTTCCGTGGTTTTCCGCAGGTTAATCCAGATGTTTTTGAGGGTTTTCGGCGTGCATTCGCTGGGTTTTGCGGTGAGTTTTCATCGGGTTTGCGGCAGCTTTTCCCTGCAATTCGGGGACCCTGTGGTGCTTGCTGAATACATCGCAGGGTCACCAAAATGGGATCGGCAAAACAAACCGAATTGAAGAGAACGAAAAGTCACCGAATGTGCGGTGACTTTTCAAATCTCTTTGAATAACCCTGTATGTGTTCAGTATGTAATGTAGCCCTTTATGTTTTCATTTAATTATTCAACCTGGACAGGAATATTGATGGGATTAAAAATTACGCACACTGTGTAATATACATTGTATTGCGCTATTTCAGGTAGAGTATGCATACAGGCAGAAAGCTCTCCCAGTTGAATGTAGAAATTTGATCAAAATAAATTAATTAAAGTGGTCAAATACCTTACAAATGGACCTTGGTACTTGGTAATAATGATTATTAGTGAAGTAGCTGTACTGGGTTGTTTTCCAATGTAGAATAAACATGTACAGATGTTTAACTTGTGCAAATAATACTATCTGGTTTACAAACAATTATACATATATATATATTAAATAGCATATGACTACATTAATCACTTTGGATAAGACAACTAGTCTCCTTATCATGGTGTTTACTGCCAGTGTACACACATTGGTACCAATCCTTGCTGGCTGCATGCTTCCTATGCCTTTGTGACGGACTATTTTATTTATTTTTTGCGAGATATTCCAATCGCTCCTACTAATCAGAGTAGAAGTGACTAAAGAAGAAAAGTGTTTGATATGTCCTGTCTAAGACAAAAACATATATATAATGACTTAAAATGAACATACACATTTCAAAGTAAAGACTGTCAAGTGGAAATGGATGTATAGGAAGGATACATACAGCTTCCATGGAAATACTGTCAACAAGAGACAGTGCTGGCTATATAAATAAAAATGACTCTAATGGAGCAGCAGCAAACTGACAGATCAAATCAGAAGGATGACAGTGAAAATAAAAAGTTGTTTTTTGTAACAAATGAACAACAACAAATAAATTGCACAGTACTTACGTCATGATTGTCATTTTACAAACCCTGTTGTAGATTTAAAATGTAAAAGAACGACATAAGAAATAAAAAAAAGACTTTTGATTGATAATTCTTAATCATCTATGTTTTGAAAGTTAGCCCACCCAAACATTCAATATGACAATCCTTTATAAAACATTGCTTCAATAACAACGCACTTTATAATAGATCAGGAAAAAAATCAGTTGACTATAATCTCTTGAATCAGGTAACAGAAAGGGATCACCTAATGTAAAAAAAAAACACCCCATCTCTATGCCACTACAATCAATGGTAACCAGTAAAAATATACAAAGAAATATTTTTAAAAATGGGATTTATTAAAGTAGTTACCTTCAAGAGTTCTTGCATTTGCTATAAGTCCCTAATTAAACACTAAAAATTACTCTGATCATATCGCCTTATCGAGATATTTATTTATTTATAAAGGATTTTACCAGGAAGGATACATTGAGATTTCTCTCGTTTTCAAGTATGTCCTGTCTCGGGCTTCAAAGGCACCATTTGGTGCCCCAATATTGAGTTATCTCGATATGCTGATCTGCAGCCCTAAAGCAAATTAAATTTGATTGTTGCAGAATGTGCCCCCAAAGTTTTAGCCCTTTGGGCATTTATGCTCAAAGAGCTAAAACTGTAAATTCAGCTGCTGAAAGCTCTGAAATATCAAACTTTCAGCAGCTGGTGTAGGGAGAAAAAAAAGAAGAAAATAGACCAGCAGCTCAAACAGCTGTAACTCAGTTTGGCAATAGATGGCGCCATCTACTGGCCAAAATAGGTTATTTACAGTAAGCAATACAATGGGTATGAGCTCAAATATGTCTTACTTTATAATTACAGATGATTTTACAAAAAAAACACTGGTTTCTGACAACGTTTTTTGGAAAAATCACTTGGTAGTGAAGGGTTTAAACTTAGATATATGAAATGTATTTTCAACACTCAGTCAGCATTTTAAATATTAGAGTAAATGAGATTGACTGATATCAGACTCTCCATTCACACAAACCTTAGAACAAGGGTTGCCCAAGCCATAGACTATGACAAGTGGGTTTGGTTCATTCATAGGTCTGCTAAAAAAGGTAAGAAAAGGAACACAATGGACTATTGTATGCCATTGAAATTGGTGACTACATACCTGAATTGTCCATGAAGTGGGGACTGAGCTGAAAAGGGGAAATTATGCAGGGTAATTCAAAGAGATTCGAAAAGTCACCGCACGTTGGGTGACATTTCGTTCTCTTCAATTCGGTTCCTTTTGCTGATCCCATTTCGGTGACCATGCGGTGTATTCAGCAAGTACTACAGGGTCCCCGAATTGCAGGGAAAAACTACCGCAAACCTGACAAAAACTAACCGCAAAACCCAGCGAATGCACACCGAAAACCAGCAAAAACATCTGGATTAACCCGACGAAAACCACGGAAAAACACGAGCAGGAGCCGATCACACGCAGTGAAGCCTCCGGAAAAAGCCGACATCGCAGACTAGTGAAGTGAATAAATTAGCAAAACAGTTTGCATGAATGATTCAAAAGTGAAATGCTGTTTGCAAAGAAACTACTGAGCGAAAATGTCTGAAATTTACATATGAGGTCCAATGAATGATAATAAAGAGGGCTGTTACAGAAAAAATAAGTAAACTTAAATATTTTTTTTAAAAAAAATCGGACTTTTAAAGAAAAAAAAATTCAGAAAAATGCTTAAAATATCCTAAAAAATCTATAAATAAAGAGACTCTTTACTGCAGAATTTTATAATCGACGGTTTATCATATATTGAATTAAAACTGAATATTTTTAACATTGAAGCCTATGGGATTCTCCTGAATAAGCTTGCCGAATTAAACCACCGAATGGCAGGGCATTTCGGGAACCTTTCACTGCTGGTTTGTGTTCTCTGAATAGCCGAAGCAGTGCTTTTTCATGGGGATTTCACTGCCCTCGAACAGGCACCGAACAGGCACCGTATGTGCAGGCAATTCGCCAGGATTTGGCAAATTGCCTGCTCTCTGAATAGCCGAATGGCCAAGAAAGGTAACCGAACGCTGATTTTCAGCGTTCGGTTACCTTTCTCAAGCAATTCGGATCTCTTTGAATTACCCTGATGATGTTGACAGCAAAATTTTAATTGGCTCATAAAACAAAAAGTATTATAATAGGATCCACAAAGAATAAAGTGAACTGGGCATTAATGCAGAGGTTGATTAGGGAATGTGTATACGGATATACACTATACAGTGTGGGCGCTTGTTTATTTGATGAATTGATTAAAGTGCTATGTGGATTACTAGTAAATAGTCAAATGCAGCCTATAGTATGGTAAAAAACACATAAAAAACAACCAAAATATGTGTCAAGACTAAGACAAAGAGATGAAAAAGGACCATACGGCGCATAAAATAGTGTATAAAATAGTGAACAGCTGATTAATAGACAACTGGTTAATATTGGATAAAATGTAAAATATAAGTGAATAAAATTGCCCTTTAAAATACCAAATAGAAATATTAAAGATGCATAGGAAAAAGAGTAAAATGTGCAAAAAGTATATATGGAGATAAGTCAATTAGTGCAAATGAGTGCTCAAAAAGTGCAGCAGTTCAATACTCAAAGGAGTGTTGTTGATTGAAGACAAGTGTATCAATCTTCTCTGTGGTGTGAGTATCAGATCTTCTCTTTAAAGATATCCCTCAGAGAGAAATAAAACATAAAGGCAATAATAGTGCAGATGGTCGTACTGGAATGGAGCAATTCAATAAAGTCAATGTATGTACCACTCACATTTATAGGAGCCTAAGGGAAATCCAGGCTCAAGGAAAATAGCTTGCGGCCAGATATAGGGTGGCACGTCCCTCCTTTCGTCTATGGTGGTTGCTAGGTAAAGCAGAGAGAGTCGGGAGACGACACTCCCATAGCGTAACTCTGTGCGTATATGTGGAAAAATTAAATTAAAATTGATCACACTCACCAATTATAGAGCCTCTCAATACCAGGCTCAAGGGATACCGCCTTGGGCTCTCTTAAGGTGGAGGCCCGAACCCCTGCCGCCTGGATCCTCCATTTCAGCGGAGAGCTCAGTGCTGAAAGGAGGATCCAGGCGGCAGGGGTTCGGGCCTCCACCTTAAGAGAGCCCAAGGCGGTATCCCTTGAGCCTGGTATTGAGAGGCTCTATAATTGGTGAGTGTGATCAATTTTAATTTAATTTTTCCACATATACGCACAGAGTTACGCTATGGGAGTGTCGTCTCCCGACTCTCTCTGCTTTACCTAGCAACCACCATAGACGAAAGGAGGGACGTGCCACCCTATATCTGGCCGCAAGCTATTTTCCTTGAGCCTGGATTTCCCTTAGGCTCCTATAAATGTGAGTGGTACATACATTGACTTTATTGAATTGCTCCATTCCAGTACGACCATCTGCACTATTATTGCCTTTATGTTTTATTTCTCTCTGAGGGATATCTTTAAAGAGAAGATCTGATACTCACACCACAGAGAAGATTGATACACTTGTCTTCAATCAACAACACTCCTTTGAGTATTGAACTGCTGCACTTTTTGAGCACTCATTTGCACTAATTGACTTATCTCCATATATACTTTTTGCACATTTTACTCTTTTTCCTATGCATCTTTAATATTTCTATTTGGTATTTTAAAGGGCAATTTTATTCACTTATATTTTACATTAATGCAGAGGTTGCCTAAATTAAACTGTTAAAGAGTAAGAAGAAAAGAGAAACAATCAGGGTTATCCAAAGAGATCCGAATTGCTTGAGAAAGGTAACCGAATGCTGAAATTCCGCGTTCGGTTACCTTTCCTGGCCATTCGGCTATCCAGAGAGCAGACAATTCGCCAAATCCTGGCGAATTGCCTGCACATACGGTGCCTGTTCGGTGCCTGTTCGAGGGCAGTGAAATCCCCATAGTGAAGCAATGCTTCGGCTATTCAGAGAACACAAACCAGCAGTGAAAGGTTCCCCTAATGCCCTGCCATTCGGTGGTTTAATTCGACAGGTTAAGGCTAGGGTCAGACTGAGGCAGTGCGAACGCGCGTGCAGCCGCACTTAATCACGGCCGCACTAGCAGCAGATGCCGGGCAATGACGGCCAATATACGAAGTACGGTCGCACAAAAGTCCGGCTGCGCAACGCAAGTGGAAAATGAACGCATTTTTTCGAGAACGTGAAACCGCAGGTACTGACGTACAGAGTGCGCTGCGTCCGCTAGCGGCGTGTGTGCGTGATTAGGAGACGTCAGACGCTGCTAATGTCCGGCCAACATAACGTCCAGACACAAAAAGAGTTTTATTGATGATCCGTACAAAATCACGGACGAAAATGCGCATCGTATGACCACTATCACGTATTCTGTGAAAAAATGCGTCCATTCGTTCGAACGCACTTTTTTACAGACAACATAAAAATGCGTTAGTCTGACCCTAGCCTTATTCAGGAGAATCCCATAGACTTCAATGTTAAAAATATTCCCGTTTTAACTCAATATCTAATAAACCGTTCATTATAAAATTCTGCAGCAAAAAGTCTCTTTATTTATAGATTTTTTAGGATACTTTAAGCATTTTTCTTAATTTTTTTTTTTTTAAAAGTCCGATTTCTTTTTTTGATTTTTTTTTAAGTTTACTTCTTTTTTCTGTAACAGCCCTTTTTATTATCATTCCCTGGACCTCATATGTAAATTTCAGACATTTTCGCTCAGTAGTTTCTTTGCAAACAGCGTTTCACTTTCACAGATTCATACAAACGGTTTTGCTAATTTATTCACCTCCCTCGTCTGCGGTCTCAGCTGCTTCGGCTGCGTGCGATCGGATCCTGCTCGGGCTTTTTCCATGGTTTTCACAGGTTAATCCATATCTTTTTGGGGGTTTTCGGCGTGCATTCGGTGGGTTTTGCGGTTAGTTTTCGTCAGGTTTGCGGCAGCTTTTCCCTGCAATTCGGGGACCCTGTGGTGTTTGCTGAATACACCGCAGGGTCACCGAAATGGGATCGGCAAAAGGAACCGAATTGAAGAGAACGAAAAGTCACCGAACGTGCGCTGACTTTTCGAATCTCTTTGAATAACCCTGAGTGAGTTAGAAGCAGTGGCACAAGCATGATTCTGGTCCTGTGATTTTCACCAGAATATAAAACGTGGCTCGTTGGGAAGACTAAAATACATTATGGATGTTTTGTGACAAAAGTGAAAAACAAGTTGCGCTGCACCTACAAATCCTATAGCAACAAATTGTATGACATGGCAGTTGAAAACTTTAATGCTTCTGTTATCGTGGTGTAGCCAACACAATTCAAAACCAAATCTCTGCCTTGCAATTAAATGAAATAACAATTTGTCCTCAAATCTCTAAGCAAGCAAAACAACATGGCATCTATATAAAGAGAAGTCATGCAATCACTTGATGGCTCTTAATATATGACTTTAACTTTTTCTCTACAATAAATACATAGTGCGCTACATAAACTCCCCTTTCAAATGGACTGCAGAAAAGTAAGGTACTATTATGCTTTTTATCTCAAAAGTGAAATATTCTTCTGCTCCTCTCAACCTTTAATCCTTCTTCACACACTCTACAGCAACTTTTGTAGGTCAAATATAATGTTCCTAAAAATAGGTTGTGATTAGCGGATGATAGATATGGTTACATTTAAAGTATGCATATACAACATGCACATAAGTCCTTATATATTACCATATAACTGTATTTATAGAAAACAGCATTTTCCGAATGGTATAAAGACTGTGATAATTGTAGTTCTTAACTGGACCATGTTTAAATATATTAATTTATTATATGTTTATGTTCTTACAACTACGGTTTTTGACAAAAATGGTACTTCTAAACTAATATTTAAAACTTATCGGAAATATCTAAAAACACGTTCAAACTTTAGAAGTAAATTGAAGATAAAGACGTAGATTGACATTTTTATCTCCCATTTATTAAATTATAGAAATTATCAAAAATAATTAAAATGTGTAATAGATTTGCATTGATATACCTATACACAGCATTGCAAAGTAAAACAATTTTGCATAACAAAAAAAACACAGGTACATGAAAGAAGATTTAAAAAATCTAATTATGCATTAAACTACTAAAACATGCACCAGGGGTCAGCAACCATGTCCTTCCAGATGTTTTGGAACTGTATGTCCCAGGATACTCAGTCACTCATTAGCTTGGCAGAGACTCATGGGACATGTAGTTGCAAAACATCCGGAGGGCCAAGGATGCTGACCCGTGACATACACAATAAAATGTGAACTACACCAATTAATGAGCAACCATGCACATGGATACATTAATAATTGCGGATCTATTAGAATATAGAATAATTCTATATAAACTAGAATAAATTACCCTAAACTCTTAATCCCTTTACTAACAAGTGATTTTCCAAACCTCCACTGTCAAGAATCAGAGTTTTTTTTGGGAGAGGCATTTTTCATTATTTATACAGTAAGAAATATTTGGGAATAATCCCAGTGTATTTCTTACTGTAATAGCCTATGTGGCAGGCAGATGCCGCCAACTGCTGGCCAAAAGGAATTACTGCACGTAAAACTGCAGCTCGTATCTCCCAGTCGGCTCGGGAATGCCCATATGTGACAGCATTCAATTTAATTCAATAAGCCGATTTTAACCAGTTTAAGCACCTTGAGCACTATGTCCACAGGACTAAATCTTCGAGGTCACTTTCTGGAGCCTAAAAGCAAACAAAATTAGTTTGCAACAAACTAATTTAATTTGCTATCATATAGCGTAACCCCAGATTGTAAAGGTAGTGAAGGGGTTAAAGCCCAAGTTGGGGTCTTTACAGAATTGATAAACAATAAATTATTAAAAGTACCTTTTCTGTTTAAAAAAAAAACACAGGCAAAATATGATTATTTGCATTTATAAAATGATTAAATTGTTCCATCTTTAGCATGTCATGATGGAGTTATTTAGTTCCTGTAGGATGTTGTTCTTCCCCAAAAGACCAGTAAAACAATCTGCAGAGGTTGCAACTGCAAGTCTAAATTGTAATATGGTTTAACATTTGACTCTATAATTCCCTAGAAAGCAGCAATCTATGAAGGGGTGTGATCTCATCAGGAGTTGTGTTCTCTCCTGGAGTTCATAGGCTGTACACTTGATCATGCAGGATTTTGCAGATGAAAAAAATCACTTACAGGGTTATTCAAAGAGAATCGAAAAGCCACCGTACGTTCAGTGACTTTTCGCTCTCTTCAATTCGGTGCGACTTGGCGATCCCATTTCGGCGACCCTGCGGTGTATTCAGCAAGCACCACAGGGCCGCCGTAATGCAGGGAAAAGTCGCCACAAACCCGCTGAAAACTCACTGCAAAACAAGGGTGAACGCACACCGAAACCCGCAAAAACATCTGGATTAACCCGCCAAAGACGCCGGAGAAACCCAAGCAGGAGCCGATCAGAGCTCAGAGCTGCCGCTGGATAAAAGCCGACACCGCAGGCGAAGGAGGGGAAGAAAAAAAACAAACCAGTTCGCTTGAATGTTTGAAAAGTGAAACGCTGTTTGCAAACAAACTACTGAGCGAAAATGTCTTAAATTTACACATAAGATCCAATGAATGATAATAAAAAGGGCTGTTACAGGAAAAATAAAAAACGATTTTAAAACAAAAACCGGAGAAAAAATGTTTGCAAAAAAATCCCAAAAAATGCCTAAAAGATCCTAAAAAAATCAAAAAATAAAGAGACTTTTATATAGAATATTATAATTAATGTTTTATTAGATATTGTATTAAAACGGGAATATTTCTAACATTGAAGCCTATGGGGTTCGCCTGAATAAACCTGCCGAATGAAACCACAGAATGGCAGGGCAATTCGCAAAAACAGAGCTCCCAGCACCACACAAGTTATTTAACAAAATAAGCAGAGTAGATTTTTTACCCTTAAGAATCCCTATAAATATATTTATAATTATTGTTATTGTTAAAAATGGTCGGGGGGGGGGTCCAGAATACATTCTATTTAGCTATAGTCAGAAGTTTGCAAAACAAATTATTTTTCTGACATTGAGGTATTTACAGAGTTTGCTTTGACCTATATTTGTAGCACTATAAATTATTTTGTCAATAGTAGAAGTGAAAACAATTTTCTTTTAGGCAACCTATTTTTAAGACATGTGAAATATTGCAAATGAAAATGACAAAGTCCTTGTCATATTCTTCAGTAGCTGGCATATTAAGATAGGAGTGAAGGGATAAATTATTTTGTAAAATTGAGAACTTCAAGTCAATCCTTATATCTGCTCTATGATATGCAGGTGTTTCCACCGTGTGTTACTTTGTTGTTTATATATGGCCTTAATTTTAGATTATTCCATGCCGCAATTCAGTAAGTAACCATGACTATGGGAAGTTGCACAAACCAATATTTGCTTATGGACAAAATTGTTATGAATGCTTAATAAAAATAAAAGTAAAAAACTTACAAAAACAATGGAATGCATACACAGAAATTTCAAATAAATGTAGAAATATGTTCTGTGTAATTGCAGGAAAAAAAGCAATTCCAAGCAACCTCTTATCTTTTATGAGTGCGCCATTAATTATAGAATTCCTACTCAATAAAATATCTTTGCAAACAGTAAATTAAGGCTTCCTATTTATTGTGTTACCCACTCCAGTATTTCACAGTGCTGAGGTTACAGTTACAAGTATTTATAAAGCGCTATCAAGTTACGTAGCAATGGGTACAATGGGTGAAACAGAATAACAAATATCCATACAAGTTAAACACAAAGAACAGTAGGAGAGAGGTCCCTGCTCGGGAACTTACAACTTAAGTGGAGAGGAATGATAAATTAGGTGAAGGTAATAGATGAGTATGTGGAGTAGTGGGGTGCATGTGGGCTGTGGGCAAGAAATGTATGGTGGTGGAATATGGAGTGAGCCGATAGGCTTCTCTAAAGAAATGTGTTTTCAGAGACTTCTTGAAGAACTCAAGAGACAGGGAGATTCTGATGTTGTGGGGAGAGTGTTTCATTAAAAGGGGGCAGCTCGGGAGAAGTCCTGAAGGCAAGAGTTGGAGCGGGTACAAGGAGACAATAACATCAGTTCATTTGCAGAGAGAAGTTGTCGGGATGGGATATACCTGCTAATAAGGGAGGAGAAGTAGGCAGGGGTGCGGTTATGGAGAGCTTTATATGTGAGCACCAGCACTTTGAATTGGATTCTAAAGGAAACAGGGAGCCAGTGTAAAGATTAGTGAAGGGACAAGGTGTGGGAGGTGAGGTGGATGAGCCTATAGAGGGAGAATCTGGGATCTCTGAAGGCCAGTGAGAAGCAGGTTACAGTAGTCAAGATGGGAGATAAGAGCTTGGATGAGCATTTTAGCAGAGTCCTGATTAAGAAAGGGGCGGATACGTGCAATATTTCTTAGGTGGACGTAACAGGATTTGGTTAGCAATTGAATGTGAGTAGTGAAGGAGAGATTAGAGTCTAAAAGGACACCGAGGCAATGAGCCTGTGAGGTAGAGTCAATGGTGGAAACATTCACCTGAAGTGTAAGGGGCAGAGAACTACAGGTATGAAAGCCAAATGGGATGGAAGTTCCCTCTAGTAGGTGAATGGAAAAGACATAGGAGGTTATTCAGAGAGCACTAACATGTAACCGAAATTCTGTTGCTCACTTGTCTGGCGGACCTTGGTACGTTTCCAATTCCCTGACCCTGCGGTGAATTTAGGGTCCCAAAAGTGTGCTGAACGGGATCTACTGAACGCCGACGATCAGCCCTCCCATCCCCGCCTAAGACAGCCAACGATCTGCCGAATGCTACCAAACTGACCGCTGCAGGCTGCTGAACGCAGCCGATCAACCGACAAACTACACCAAACGTAGAAAAAAAAAACTAAACTCTGCAAATTTAAAAAAGGCTTTTAAAAAAACAAATACATGAAATTGCATGGAATTAATAAAAATAATTCACTGTTCGGTGAAATTCGGTGGCAAATTTGGCTTATTTTGAATAACCCTTATAATCAACATGCAAGACTGGGGACATCCATAAAAATGGATTGCAAGGTAGTCCAAAAGACTTTCACACAGATTACTTCACTATGGAGACTTTGTTTTTTTCTTTTTTTTCCATCTAAGAAGCAGCAGGAGGCGAAGCATTGGGAGTGGGACCGGCAGAGGCCTGAGTAGGAGACAAACTCAGCGAATGCAGTAAAAGCCATGCTTCCTCGGGCATAGTCACTGACTGGGACAAGCTCTCATGGTTGATACACATAGAACCCGCCGCTCCCCATCTGTAATGTATGCCGCCACTTCGCAAAAAGGAGTACACCTCCCAAAATCACCTCCTAGCCACCAAGGTCAAAAATGGCAAATCATTAAAAAAAGACATAGAAAGGTCCTCAAAAATGTATGAGGTTCAGGCGATAGGGGAGAACATCAGGCATTGTTTGGCTGCTTCCTCGTTGGCAACTGCTAAAACATCCCGTGGAGCCTCCATCGGCACTGTAGCTGAGCAAAAAACGGCAGGTGCTCCTGGCTGCAAGTCCAGAGCTTGGGATGCAAACATTTGGTATAGGTCAGTATTGATTTTGTGGAGACCTTCTCCAGGATCCCCTGGATCTGCACATTTCTCAGCCAGTGGCAGGCTTCCGCAGCCTCCACCGCTCTGGTGTGTAACACCACCTGAGCCTGCAGTGACTCCACCTGAGACGTAAGATCGGATCTCGTTGCCATGATCTCCTCCACCCATGACTCAACATCTGTCAGGTGCCCATGGAGAGCTGTCATCTCAGATTTCAAGGCTCCAAAGTCAGCACGCCAGACCGCGCGCATCTCAGCGAGCATCTCCCCGAGCATATGTTGAATGTCCCCCTTCGTGGAGGGTAAGAGAGAGCTGCTAGTACCAGATAAAACCAAAGGGGCCCCCCACGGGTACATCAGAGTTGCATAAGGCCTCGGAAGTCCATGCATTACCACAGACCTTGATCCGCCGGTGT